>JBBPBX010006755.1:26402-51928 GCA_038048925.1 Garcialebias charrua
TTCATTTATTTAGCCCCCGGGGGGGCTATGGGCTCAGCCCTGCTCCAGCCAGCAGCACATCTTGAGTAAAACCAGAATGTTTTATTACCTTGTTTGAATGAACTCTGTCTCGTTGAAACTGTGCACACACACTCTCGCGGTTTGGACTTGTTTCTTATATGATGGAGGACTGCTCTTACACAACTGTCAGTTTGGTCGAGCGGTTACGACACTTGAGCGGCACGCAGGAGACTAGAGTTCGCGTCCTGTCAACGGCATCGTTTTTTTTTTCCCTTTTTATTTAAAGCCTTTTGTTTCGGAGAAATCGGGGTGAAACTAGATATATACATCGACATAATAATACTTTATAATTGTTATTTTTACGTTTTAGTTCAATTTTTAGTGTAATATCGCTCCCAACGCGCAGCCGGCAGAAAACTGTGCACACACACACACTTACTCGCGGGACGACAGTCTGTACCATCAAGCACCACTGATCGATATATTTTCAGATTAGCAACTTATTTATTTTAAGAATACCTTTCACTTCATCAAAATCTAATCAAAACTTCAGCGTTCTAAATGTAGGTGGTTGTGATTGTTTCTTATACGATGAAAGACTGCTTTTTGCATAACTGCCCGGTTGGTCTAGAGGTAGTGAATTGGACTCGTTATCCGAAGGACACGGGTTCGCTTCCCGGTCGCGGCATCTTTTTTTTTTTTTTTTCCGGAGAGATCGGGCTGCAGTTAGCTGCTGGCTTTTGAGGACAGTGTGGGTCCGGTCCGGTCAGAGGTTAGGTTGCCTCATATGGACAAATTAACTGGAAACACTCTTTGCGTTTGTCTGGATTGGATGTGCAGCCGTGGACCAAAGCGCTGCATGCAACTAGCAGGAGCTACGCGGGCTGTTTGTTACCGAAGGAGGAGGAAGAGCTCGGATTCGGGAGGGCATGATAAAAAGGAGCAGCTAATGGCGGCGCACACAAACAGCTTTCGGTAAGTTATTTTTTAAGCTAGCACTAACAGTAAGTCAAACGAGTAATAAAAAAAGGCTAATTTTAAAACAACAACAGATTTGAGATACTGGCAGTTACAGAGGGCGGAGACAGAGTTTTGACGGGCGTGCACTTCCGAGCTCATTATCATAAACAGCCTGTTTTGAACGGAAGTGAAATTTGGCAGAATTAGAAAGGGGATATTTTATTATCTAATCATTATTTTGTGTATAAAATTGACTGAAAATGGTCTGGATAGCACACAGATACATCACAAAAAATTATATATCCTACATTTGGTCCCCTTTAAGCATTTATCACAGATAAAAACAGTCCCTTAAATCCTCCATCACAAAGGTTTCTTTATTGACCCAACGTTCATAAATCATTATCGTTAGATCGGTTTGTCTTCCATACTTCAGCTTTATTTACAGCATTATGCTCTTTCTGCTGTTTTCTGCTAATTTCGGCTCTTTTTAAAATATTTTTAGATTTTTTGTAATCTGTTCAACCTCTCTGCATGTAGTGTATTCTGCTCATTTCTGGTACATTTATTCAACATTTTCTAAACATTTCCTGCTTTCAGTAAATGTCAGCTGTTCAAATTCAGCTCACATTAACAGTTTAGAGATGAAACCTTTCAGCTGCTTTCAGCTTCTTCAGCCACTTTCAGCTAAAACCATTCAGCAGTAAGTGTTCACACTGCACTTTCACAGCAAATGACATTCCTCCAGTTAGGATGAATTTATTATGATCCACTGCCGATGGCAAAAGCAGTAAGATAATGTGTTTGTCTGTACTCTTAGCAAAATATCTCACAGTTAAAATCCATGAAATAATTATTGGATGAACATCTACGACTTTTTGAATAATTTTAATTCAAGATGGCTGCCGCAGCTAATCAATCCTGGCTAACACAAACATGGTTCAAACCTGGTTCAGTTTTACAGACATTGAGCACAGATTTGGCGTGGTAGTAGCTGAGAGTCGTTCACAACTTGTACCTCCAGCACAGACAGAGCACGGTGCGTAAAGCTGTTCTCAAAGTTTCATTTCTGCACATGTGCTGTCTGAAACTCTGATGAGAGTTATGTTTGTGTGCCAGGGGCTTGGTGGGAGACGGAACGACCTGCAGCATCATAACATGGTTATGCTGTCGGGTCTGGGGGTGTCAGTGTGTAACACACATTGAGGCAGAGCATCCCTGACTGATGGACCATCAGGAGCTGCTCCAGTCCACATGGAGACAACATAACTTCACTCCAGTGATGCCTCGTCCTCTCCCATCTGTTCATCGGCAGCACAGTGTGTAAACAGACAGGTGAGCACTCAGACCCCCCAGCCTTCATTATGCTCACTTTGACTTTGTCCTCAGAAGAAGGAAGCGAGACATTTATCTCCTCAGAGTTAAACCAGAAGCCTCCCCCAGCCAAACATCTCTCCTCTTCTTCTTTCAGGGCTGATGTGTGTAGCTTTCTGCGACCTCTCCTCCTGAAAGCAGAGCGATGGAAACAACCCCGGGCACAAAAACAGAGTCTGAGAGTGGAGGAAGCAGTGAAAGGAAGAATGAGGGGGGAGGTGGGGGGTGCAAGCCTTTAAATCATCATTGGAAACTCATTAGAAAGCTGGCCGGAGAGGGCCGCACAGATTGAGCGGTCCCGGGCACAATGTCTGCAGTGAAGTGGAAGCGAGGAGGGAGTGGCCCCCGTGCACGGTTCCTCCTCTGGCCCTAAAGTTTCCCCACAATCTGTGTGTGGGGTGTAAAAGCTGCATTCATGAGGTGTTAAGCGTTTTGTTTGCTGGGGGAGGAATTTATTCAAAGTGTTGTGGCCATCAGCAACAGATGGGCTGGAAGGTGATGGATGGGAGCAGAAGTTAACTAAAGAGAGAGAGAGAGAATGGAGGCTTGGTGGACGTGGACTTTACCAGTCTGGTGTCCTTCTGGTGCCAGCCCATGAGTCCTGCTGCTCTCAGACCAGCCTCAGTGCAACCTGCCAATCACTGTCTGAATGGTTCTGATTCTCACTGAGATCCACTTCTCTTCCATATTATTTCAACAGTTCATGGATCAAAACGTCCGGCTCGTTCAGGACATTCCTGCTCTGACTCTTGGTGTTAGTGCAGTTTTTACTTTTTGAATTGTTAATCTCAGTCAGCCATGTTTCTACATGATGGAGCTCTCTTCACCTCCTTCAAACCATCTGAGCTGTTTATAACATGTTTATGTTTATTAAATTTGTTCATTTTTTTTTTTACAAAAGAAACAATACAAGACAATCCCATAAATGATAATGTACAAAATATAAAAAAATGAAAGGTAGCAGAAAGAAGAATAAATCTTATTATATCTGCCCCTTTTTTCCAACAATCAGATTAAACAATAATAATCTTCAACCAACAGTACAAAATGACTAACTCTTTCTAATTTTCTAACTAATACAATACACATTACGCTATTTCATATATTTTTTAACACATTCGTTTTGATCATTTTCTTAAATGTAAACATTGACTTGGCATTTTTAACTACATTCTCCAAGCCATTCCATAATCTAATTCCCTGGATTGAGGTAGAACGTCCCTTCAAACTAGTTCTGAATTGTGGTTTTACAAACATCTCTGTCCCCTTAAGATTATAACAAAATGCATTTGGATATTTAAAGGTAATGCATTATTTTGAGCCCTATACATAACTGATAAAATATTATAATCTACCAAATCATGGAACTTCAATAACTTCAGTTGATAAAATAATGTACTGGATGGATGACAGTAATGTTTTCTAGTGATAATTCTTACAGCTCTTTTCTGTAATACAAAAATAGGCTTTGTGATTGTTTTACACGCATTCCCCCAAACATCAATACAATAGATTAAGTGTGGAACAATGATTGTGTTATACAACAAATACAGAGCTTTATCATTCAATAGGTCTCTGACTTGTACAGTACTGCAATCGATTTAGCTATTTTTATTCTTACAGAATTTATGTGTTGTTTCCATGTCAGTTTGTCATCAATGATAACACCCAAAAACTTCACCTCACTCACTCTACAAATCTCAACACCCTCAATTTTGAGTGGAACATCAACAGTTTTCTTTTTATTACTGAATATCATGTAATTAGTTTTTTCTAGATTTAATGATAATTTATTTATTTTAAACCAAGTTTGTATCTTGACAAATTCTGTCTTTATCAATTCCAACATTTGTTCTATATCTTCACCTAAACAGAAAAATGTGGTATCATCAGCAAAAAGTACACATTTAAGGAGTCCTGACACATTTACCAAGTCAAAAAAGGCGTTTTTTATTTCATCATGTCCTGGACGACTGAGAATCTTCACCAGCATATTTACCAAGTCATTCACATATAAAATAAATAGCTTTGGTCCAAGTACAGAGCCTTGGGGAACTCCACATGTGATATTACAGAGGTCAGATCTTACATAATTTATTTGTACAAATTGTTTCCTATCTTTCAAGTAGCTAGATACCCACTGTAATGCTGGTCCTCTAATACCATATTTGTTCAGTTTTTCAAGGAGAATGGTGTGATCAATAGTATCGAATGCTTTTTTTAAATCAACAAAAATACTGATACAATATTGTTTTTGATCGACAGCAGTAGTTATTTGTTCCATTAATTCCATGAGAGCCATTGATGTAGAGTTTTTTGCTCTAAACCCATACTGACTGTTGCTTAGAATATTTTGTTTATCTATAAATTGATCTAGTCTGTTTACAAATAGTTTTTCAAGAATTTTTGAAAACTGTGGTAACAAGGATATAGGTCTATAATTGTTGAACACACATTTATCACCATTTTTAAAAAGAGGAACTACCTTAGCTACTTTCATATTATCTGGAAATATTCCTGTTGAAAATGATAAATTACATATGTATGTAAACGGCTCAATAACATGGCTCATTATGTCCTTTACAAACATCATATCCATGTCCACCCAGTCTTTTGATCTCTTGTCTGTAAGATTTTTTACTACATTCATTATTTCCTCTTTGTTAGTTCCATTTAGAAAAATACTATTTGCACAACCTGTAATTGAATGGATCACATTATTATCTACTTTTGGTATTTTAGCTGCAAGGCTTGATCCAACATTCACAAATGTTAGAAAAAGACTGAACTTGCAGTGTGCTGGGAAAGGCTGCAGAAGAAAGTAGCTTTTTAAAATGAACACAGCAGCACAACGTTTGGTTTGTAAAGTTGCATTAGAAAGAACCACAAGACAGCAACTGGGACGACGTCCTTTGGATGCATGAGACCAGTGTTCGGCACAGAGCCATGTTTGGTGGAGTCCAAACTCATCAGCACCAACACCTCAAACTAACTGTCCAACACGGCGGTGGGAAACAGATGGTTTGGGCTCCTTGCAGTGGTTGAGTAGACGTGCCAACCAAAGGATTCTTCAGTCAAATGTCAAGTCGTCTATCAGACAGCTGAAGATTGTGTCATGGTAGCAAATGAGGAGCAAGGATTAAACTAAATACTTGTTTATTAAATAAAACAAAAAGCTGGTGTGACAGTAAAACTAACATACACAGAGAAATACAAGGAGGACTGATATACAGTACTGCAGTCCCTTGCTACTTCGCAGTTCTTTTATCACGGACTCGCTCTATCGCGTTTTTCAAAATAAGGTTGGACATGACACACAATAATAATAATAATAATAATTAATTCAATTTATAACGCACTTTTCATTACTGAAAATCTCAAAGTGCTACACATATATTGAATGCTACACACATTCATAAACCGGTGGCGGCAGACTACCATGCAAGGTGCTTTCCAGTCCTACCGGGAGCAACTCAGGGTTAAGTGTCTTGCCCAAGGACACAACGACACATGGTGCGGGTCCCGGGAGTCGAACCGCCAACTTTCTGATCGGGAGACGACTGCCATTACCACTACACCACGGCCGCCCTGGTGGCCACAACTGGCTTATTGATGGATGAGCCGCGAGATCGGCATGAATTTTTAATTTAAAATTTGTTGTTTAAAATTTGTTAACACCTGCTGCACCTTTGTGCAGCCCATACTGCAGGATAAACTTCCTGCTGCAGCTGATCAACTGTTCACTGTGCAGAGCAGAGAAGTGGGCGTGGCCAAGAGCGCTTGCAGGTGGCAAAGAGCAACAGAGGCAGGGAGCTGAAATCATGGCATTCCGTGTCTTTTAGAGCATTTAGAGTTTAGAAACGTTTAGAATATTGCAAGAGTGTGGGAATGGTTTAAAATGCCTTTATATATGTACTAAAATAAATTACTACTTACTACTTGTACTACTATTCCTACTTTGTGGTTTTTCCACTTATCGCGGGGTTTCAGGGTGCAGATTACCCGCAATAAACAAGGAACTACTACTGTACACCAGTACAGCTGAGGTGGTGACAAAAGACTGGTGAAATAGCAAACTGGGGAGTGAATGTGAGGATGGTGTGTGTGTCTCCCCCTTGTGGTATGTCCTGCTCCTCAGTGTTTCCTCCTCCTGTAATCAAGCCCCTGCCTCAGCCACCTGTTGTCCGCAGATGTTGTCATTTGTCTGTCATTCACGTCAGTATTTAAGTCAGCGTCTAGGTGATCTTCGTTTTTCCTGCCTCGTCAGCCTCTTTTGTTATTTTTAATGGTAAAAAAAAATGGTTTAACCATACCATACCATACCATACAATACCATACCATACCATACCAGTTTATTTATAAAGCACGTTAAACAGTGACAGTGCACACCAAAGTGTTGTACAGGGACAGACAGACAAGCACAAAGCAACAGATTACGTAACAGGAAACCAAATGTAGAAACAAAAAACAATAGTGGACAACAACAGCAATATGACCAACACAGTGTGATGCACACAGGCTCAGCACAGATCACACAGTGTTGAAAGCCAGGGAATAATAGTATATTTTTAAGCGAGATTTAAAAACTGTGAGGGAGGGGGCCTATCTGACAAGCAGAGGTAACTCGTTCCACAGTCTTGGGCCTGCAACAGAGAAGGCCCTGTCACCTCTGTGCTTGAGACTGGTTCCTGTAACTGTGAGGAGCAACTGGTCTGCTGACCTGATCGAGAACGTGGTGGGACATACGGCTGGAGCAGATCAGTGAGATAGGAGGGGGCAGAGCTGTTTAGTGATTTATAGACATACAAGATCATTTTGAATTGGATTCAAAGGTGAACCGGAAGCCAGTGCAGGGAGGCCACAACAGGTCTAATGTGCTCTCTTTTGCTTGTGCTGGTTAAAAGTCGGGCTCTCGCATTCTGGACCAGTTGAAGTCTAGCAATGGAGGTCTGACTGATACCAAAAAGGAGCGAGTTGCAATAGTCAAGCCTGGATGTATGCATGAATTACTGTTTCCAGGCTATTTTTGGATAATATGGGCTTCAGCTTAGACAGCCGCCTCATCTGGAAAAAACAGGATTTAACGATCATGTTTACATGACTGTTGAGTTTCAGAGAAGGGTCAAGTATCACTAGTGACTCTTTGTTTCACTAACGGTGACAGAACGGACAGGTCGATGCAGGTGATTGTTTCATTGGGAGGGAACAACGTAACTTCAGAGTTCTTCTCATTGAAACTCAAGAAATTTAAAGCCATCCAGTCCCTGATGTCAGCCAGGCAGTCCAGTAATGGTTGAATAGAGCGAGTACCGCTAAGTCTGAGGGGGAAGTAGATTTGGCAGTCGTCGGCGTAGAAATGAAAAGGTATCTTGTGTTGTGTATGTTGTGAACAGTTAGAGCCATTGCCTCTCAGCGAGAAGGTTGCCGGGTCAAATCCCAGCCCATGACCTCTTTGGGTGGAGTTTGCATGTTCTCTACGTGCATACGTGGCTTTTCTCCGGGTACTCCAGTTTCCTCCTACAGACCAAAAACTTGCATGTTAGACTGATTGGTAACTCTAAATTGTCCCTAGGTGTGAGAGAGAGTGACTGGTTGTCTCATTCGTCTCTATGTGTCCTTGTGATGGACTGGAGACCTGTCCAGGTGTCCACATGCCTCTCGCACAGTGACGGCTGAACAGGTGCACCAGTGACCCCCATGATCCAAAAAGGAAGAAGCGGGTAAAGATGACGGCTGGATGGATGATGCAACAGGACAATGAACCCAACCATTGTTACTAATCTACAACAGAACGGCTCAAAAGACTAAAGCTGTTGCAACGGTCCAGTCCAAGTCCAGAACCTCAGCCCGGTTAAAACACTGTGGTAGAACTTAATTTTAGCTTCACTTTTGTTATTGAGGTTCGATTTTAACAATTTTTGAAGCAGGTGAAGTCCAGGTCGTTTTTTTTAATCATGTCCTGATTCATGAAACTCTCAAACAGTTTTTCCATGATTGTACACAAGCATCTAAAATGTATAGCATCTACAATCTCAACAGGTCTTACGGTGCAGAAGGTTTCCATCTAATTCCCTGGCCTGGAGGTCCTGTTGTACAACCAGTGGATAAAAAGGTAAGCCCGTCCTAACAGTCTTATCTCTGGACTGAGTTAAATGAAAAGGAAGTGGATTTTACAGCAAGCATAAAAGAAACACTTATTCAAATATTTACACCCTGCTTTCCAAAAGGAGCTTTTAAAGTGTGCTTAGAGGAAATATTATTTATGAAGTAAAGGCAATGTTTGGCACAAAAAGACATTCTGATCTTGACAAAAGAGTGGGCTATGAAAGGTCCAGAAAGCTTCCATGAAACAAGTATAATGGCATTAACAGATGTAAGGGTTAACTTAAATGTGATTATGGGATTAGATGTGTAAAATAAGGACACTGGCAAGTGGGAGCCAAGGTCTTGCTCCTTGTTTTCCAGACTGGTTCGTTTGAGGATAAAGGCCATTGTTGTTATCCCTGAAGGGCAATTAGGTTTACTGCTACTGTTCCTAAGTACTTGAATAAATACCAATTGGATTTCTTTTCCTATTCTTGCAGACGTTTTACCTCTCATTTGAGGGACTTGGTCAAGCTGCCTAGTGTAGTGTACTCTGATGCATGCTCAATAATCCAGGTAGAAAAATCTAAAAAAGCTAAGTCTGGTCCTCTGGACATTTTTTATTTATTTTTTTGCTTTGTTTTGTTTTATTTTTTGAATGTCCAGAGGACCAGACTTAGCTTTTTTAGACTAGTGTAGTGTAGTTTCAGGCTGAAAGAGTTCTTGGAAAAAGTCTTGTTTTGGTTCAGTCCAGTACAATTTTGTTGGCCTTTAGCAGCCATTGGACTGTTTGCTTCCTTTAGATGTATTTTGAACCCACATGGGGAGTCGAGTCCCTGACACAGATACACGAGGCAACCTCTTGTTTATTGCTTGCCTTATTTCCAAACAAAGTGTTGGAGGATTGATGCTCTAGACGCAGTAGCTCACTAATCATTCATTTTTTTGGCAGTCTGCCCGTCATTTCTACAAAAGCCGCTGGACAAAAAAAGGAGTTGTTTTTCAGAGCTACCCAGGTTCATCTGGCAGTGATTTTGGCTCGTCACTTTAGATTTGGCATTGCTTCAGTGGGGCAACACCTGTTGTAGGTCACGTTATAAAAGTTGCTTGTTGGCTGCAGTTGTTAAATCCATTTTGTGGGACATCACAACTGTTTTATGCGTATTATCCTGGGAATTTCTTAACCCACTGAACCAGATGAACTTTAAGGTGCATTCATTACAAATAGTTAACACTGATCTCTGTTGGGAAAGTTAATTATGTCCACATATTCTCAGTTGTTGGTATAGAACTCTTGGTATGAACCAGTGTCTTTGGGCCCTCTTCATTCATTCAACCTTTATTTATACAGGTTAGTCCCACTGAGCCTTGGGGACTCATTTACAAGAGAGACCTGGATTTTCAGTTCAGTTTCAATTCTATTTTCTATTCTATTTCAAAGCTATTTATTTTATATGTGAATGGCTTGGTAAATGTGTCAGGACTCCTTAAATGTGTACTTTTGCTGATGATACCACATTTTTTCGTTTGGGTGAAAAAATATAGAACAAATGTTGGAATTGATGAAGACAGAATTTGTCAAAATACAAACTTGGTTTAAACTTAATAAATTATCATTAAATCTAGATAAAACTAATTACATGATATTCAGTAATAAAAAGAAAACTGTTGATGTTCCATTCAAAATTGAGGGTGTTGAGATTTGTAGAGTGAGTGAGGTGAAGTTTTTGGGTGTTATCATTGATGACAAACTGACATGGAAACAACACATAAATTCTGTAAGAATAAAAATAGCTAAATCGATTGCAGTACTGTACAAAGTCAGAGACCTATTGAATGATAAAGCTCTGTATTTGTTGTATAACACAATCATTGTTCCACACTTAATCTATTGTATTGATGTTTGGGGGAAAGCGTGTAAAACAATCACAAAGCCTATTTTTGTATTACAGAAAAGAGCTGTAAGAATTATCACTAGAAAACATTACTGTCATCCATCAAGCACATTATTTTATCAACTGAAATTATTGAAGTTCCATGATTTGGTAGATTATAATATTTTATCAGTTATGTATAGGGCTCAGAATAACGCATTACCTTTAAATATCCAAATGCATTTTGTCAAAAGACAAAGTTGTTATAATCTTAAGGGGACAGAGATATTTGTAAAACCACAATTCAGAACTAGTTTGAAGGGACGTTCTACCTCAATCCAGGGAATTGGATTATGGAACGGTTTGGAGAATGAAGTTAAAAATGCCAAGTCAATGTTTACATTTAAGAAAATGATCAAAACTAAATTGCTAAAAAAAACATATATGAAGTAGCATAATGTGTATTGTACTAGTTAGAAAATTAGATAGTTTTTCCATTTCGTTCTGTTACTGGAAGATTATTTTTGTTTGAATTGACTGAAAAAAGGGGCAGATATAATAAGATTTTTTCTACTTTCTGCTACCTTTCTTTTTTTTTTTTACATTTTGTACGTTATCATTTATGGGATTGTTTTGTATTGTTTTTTGTAAAAAAAAAAAAAAAGAACAAATTTAATAGCATAAACAATTCAGTCCTCACTGACGGAACACTGCAGGTAATCATGTCCTGACAGCACACGCTGTAGCTGCACTCACGCAGAGACATGTAGGAGGAGATGTATGAGGGCAGCAGACCAAGAAGTGATTTAAAGATGAAAATGTACCAGTGGAAGAGTCTGTGTGAAGTTAATGATGTCCAGTTAACCAATGGATACAGGGTGCAGTGGTGGGTATGGTGGTTACAGCCAGATATGAATCTGATATGAAGCACCATGACAGACAGCATCCAACATCTGCAGGGTGCTTGTAGGAGCGTTCATGTAAATGTCACCGTAATCAATGGAGAGAAGGAAAGTCACAGTTACAAGACTTTTCCTAACATTCAGAGTTAGACAGGATCTGTTTCTGAAAAAGAAACCCAGTTTAACTTTCAGTTTCCTTACTAGGTTTTCCACGTGGAGCTTAAAAGAGAGATGCGAGTCAATCAGGATACCCAAATATTTATAGGAATCAACAATACAGCCACAATACAACAATCATAAAACATATAAACATATGAACATGTGACAGGAGGTTGGCTTGAAGCACAGCAGTGAAGGCTACTTATAGATCTGGTTGGCAGGCTGCAGACTGATGACGTCCTCTGGATGGGGGATGAAACGTTTCTTCACTTAAAGAAACAGGTCCAGATGACATGATTTAACTTTTTTGTTTGTTATCTACCTGGATGATTGAGCCTACAAACCTTTTATTTTTTATACACATTGTATTCTTGGCACAACTCTTTTGGACTAACTATAAGAATGCAGCTAAGGGTATCACGCCTGTAGTAGATTGTTTCTATGACTAAGTGTCCTTGGGTGTCCTGAAAGGCTCTTTTAAATAAAATGATTATTATTATCAGAGTCAGAGAGTCAGAGAGAATTTATTGTCATTTGCACCGCATGTAGTACATGTGTTGAAAACGAGATTATGTACACAGGGTCCCAGTTACATCCAACAACAAATGCAAGAGAAAAACAATAATAACATCTAGGATTAACTAAGAGAGACATCAGCTAGTAATACACTAAGCCCTAATGTAGTAGAAAAACATCATTATAAACAGCAGCACGAACATGAGTCATTATGAGCAGATGGTCACAGATGAACGCAGCAACAAGAAACAGATCAGTATCAACATGATGTGACATTTTGCAGTGTTTATTCTTATTATTTATTTATTCATGAGTCTGACAGCCTCAGGGTAGAAGCTGTTCCTCAGTCTAGTGGTTCTACATTTGATGCTCCTCAACCTCCGTCCCGAGGGGAGTGGTGCAAAGAGTGAGTGTGCTGGGTGAGTGAGGTCTTTCATGATGCAGGTGGCTCTTTTTCTGCATCTGGAGGTGTAAATGTCTGTGATGGTGGGGAGACTGACTCCCACAGACTTCTGTGCAGCCTTCACCACTCTCTGTAGAGCTTTCCTCTCTGCAACTGTGCAGCCTCCATGCCACACGTTGATGCTGGAGCACAGGACGCTCTCCACTGCACACCTGTAGAACGAGGTGAGGACTGAGCTTCTCAGACCAGCTCGTCTCAGCCGTCTGAGGAAGTAGAGTCTTTGATGTCCTTTCTTGATCAGGCTGGTGGTGTTGTTGCTCCAGCTGAGGTTATCATTCAAGTGTACACCCAGGTACTTGTAGCTGGAGACCACCTCCACCGCAGATCCACCTATATACAGTGGGGTGTGGGTGTGTTTGTTCCTTCTGAAGTCCACAATCATCTCCTTCGTCTTCTTCACATTCATGTGAAGGTTGTTCTCTTTGCACCAGCTCTCCAGATGTTCCACCTCCTGTCTGTAGCTGGATTCATCATTATCTGTGATGCATCCCACCACAGCTGTATCATCTGCAAACTTAACAATATGACAGCCTGGATGTGTGGCTGTACAATCATATGTGAGCAGAGTGAACAGAAGAGGGCTCAGCACACATCCTTGAGGAGAGCCAGTGCTGAGGGTGATGGTGGAGGAGGAGAAGTTGTGGATCTTCACGGACTGTGGTCTGTTTGTTAAGAAGTCTAGTACCCAGTTACAGATGGAGGGGCTTAGTCCAAGTGTGGATAGTTTGTCTATCAGAGTTTGGGGGATCATGGTGTTGAAAGCAGATGTGAAGTCCACAAAGAGCAGACGCACGTATGAGTCCTTCTGATCCAGGTGGGTGAGAGCAGTGTGCAGTGTTATTATTACTTCATCGCGATCATGGGTGGATCCTAGGCATGAATCCTGCTTCAAATTCTCAGCGACAAAGTTACACAATTAGCCGATCACATCATGGAAAGACTGTCACCACGCTCCACCCAGGACACTAATATGACAAACCACCACAACCTTAAACGCTGTATGCATACTGAAAGCACACCGTGGATCCTGTCAGTAAAACTCTCCAGATGCCCAGTGGTGCCACCCGTTCACATAGCAATAGTCAATCTTGTTGGATCTTAAGGCTTTTTGACAGTCAGATAAGATGTTATTTGTAATTTGAGTGATATTCTCTCTTTGAAATACATAAAGTAGAGACTTTGTTCGGATAACTTTTTATTTGGAGAGATGTTTCTAAAATTGAACCACATAATTTAGGTCAAAAATAGGTCGAGGTCAACAACATGAAACTTTTCTGTCGTGTGATTGATAATCCCAAACATATGTTAAAGAACGTTACATCTGGATATTTTACTGATCTACGTTTCCAGTGGAATGATCTCTGATTATTGCTCTTTGCTGGAGTAAGTCGACTTAAATAATGCTTTTAGCAATGTAAGTTTCTAATGGCTCAGATTTGTTTCTTAAGCTGCTTAAGTACGTTTGAGCATTTTCACTCTCCTATCATCTTAATATCTGATTGGAATGAATTCCAAGTCCTAAACATGCAAGCCAATGTGTTTTTGAGTCGCAAACAGATCCACATGAGCAAAGACCAACTACAAATGATGGGGTGATCGGTCGGGCCTGTTCTGTTTTTGCACCCAGACTCTGGAATCAGCTACCTCAGGACTTGTGCTCCATCACTGATGTGGAGTTTTTTTTAAATCTAATCTTAAAACCTTTTATTCAGGCAGGCTTTTAATACCTAGTATTTCTTTGTCATTCTTGTTATGTCTTAATTGTTTTTAATTTTTAACTGGCTGTTTTTTAAAATTTTAATTGTTTGTTTTTTTACTTCTGTATTGTTCAGCACTTTGTGCACCTTCTGGTTGCTGAAAAGGGCTCTATAAATATAGTTTGATTGATTGATTGATTGAATTAGAAATGTGACTGAAATGGCCTGGGGCTACGCCGGTGCAGCGAGTGCCGGCAGGGGCCTGCGAGTATGTCGCTGTGGCACCCCATACACCGCACCCTCAAAGTTGCACCAGAAATAAATGTACATAATAGAAGTTTGAAGACTCATAAAATGGCATCAGTAAACACTACTGACTTAGATGTTTTAAAATGACACCAACAAACATGTCATTCGACATACAGTACATATATGTCATTCCATTTACCGTACGCAACATTAAGATATAAGCAGCCACCATCCAGGAGGACAATGTATAAATCAAGAAGAATGAATCAGGTTGGATGACAAAAGAGAAAAAAAATTCTGCAAGAAATTATATAAAAAAAAACTAATTCCTTTTGGAATCATAGTTGCATAATATCCTCTTTTTTTCTCTTTAGTTAGAATCAATCAACTGGACTCATTTCAGTCATTTTACCCGGCCTCCTCTCTCCTCACTCCTCCAGCCCGGGAAAATCGATCCCAGCACAAAGTCTTGAAGAATGTCTTTATTCTTTAAAGGCATCTCAAGGAGAAGGTGCTGACGGGTTGTTCGTAAGAGGGGAGAAGTTGAGGAAATTAATCAACCAGACTGATGAGTTATTTCTTCAGAGGTTAGAAATGAAAAGAGGAGAATGCCTGACGCGTCGAAGGCCGCCTGCCGTCCACCCCGCAGCCGAAACTCCTCTGAATTATAACCGTGCACTTGCATCGGTGCAGCAGCATGATTTGTTGACCACAGAAGAATTGCTTTTTGGGGCCGGGTGATTTAATGCACGGCTGCATTTTCAACGTTTTGGCTCTTCTTTTATAATGAGCTGCTTTAAAAAAGTAGAAGTTTGCACATGTTTTCTTTTGGCAACAAGGTCAAGGAGATGATAGCTGTAGATCAGAATTAAATCGGAAAGAGAAACTTTAAAGTTGCTCCATTTGGGCCAATGTGACAAATGTTTTTATCCTTTCACATCCAACAAGTTTCCAAAACTGTTGCAGGGGCCATTTGTTTATGCAAACATTTAGTAACAAATGTGGTAAATCCAGAGACTGTATAATGATAGAGCTGTCACCTGAACACTGAAGTTGAAGCAGGAACAGGACCAACATTCTCTGTTGGCCTTTAATTAATGCTTTTTAATATTCTGATAACCAATAGACAATTTTCTCAAATTATTCTTACCACTGTTGCATGAAAAACATTAAATTTTTGTTTATAGGTGCTACGATCTGTGGCTTTTGGTTATTCCCTCATTTTTGTTTTTATTTATGGATCCTGTCTCTAAAAATCGTGACAATAAGTCTTTTATAGGCATCAGTTTTCCCCAAATGTGCTAATTTCTACATACCTTATTTGTTCATTTGAGATTAATTATCATCAGTTTTACTGAGTGGCAAAGAACCATACCATACCATGCCATACCATACCTTACTTGAACGGACCATAGCATACAATACCTGACCATACCATACCGTACCATAACATACCATATCATACTTGAACAGATACCAAACTATCCCATACTTGAACATACCATACCACACTTGAACACATCATACCATACCAAACCATACCTGATCATACCATACCATACTTGAACAGACCACACCATACCATACTGGAACAGACCATACCATACTATACCATCCCATACTTGATTATACCATATCATCCCATACCATACTGGAACAGACCATACCATACTATACCATCCCATACTTGATTATACCATATCATCCCATACCATACCTGAACAGACCATACTATACCAAACTTGAACAGACCATCTTTAAAAAAAAATTTTTTTTAATTAAATTTATTCATTTTACATCAATAAAAAAAAAACTGTTTAAACATACAGTGTAGAATGTAAAATACATAAAATGAAAGGTGGCAGAAAGAAGAAATAATCTTATATTATCTGCCCCTTTTTTTTCCTCTCAAAAAACCAATAAACAAAAGCAAACCCAATCCAAACAATCAACTCAAGCAATGCTTTTCAAGTACATAATTGAATAAAAAAATAAAATAAAATAAACTTCATTAGTTAACTAGAAAATTACTAATACAATGGATTTAACTAAAGATTTTCATATTTTGTTAACAACTTAGATTTGATCTTTTTTTTAAACACGAGCATAGATTTAGCATATTTAACATCGTTATCCAAATTGTTCCATAAGTCAATTCCCTGTATCGAAACAGTCCGACCCTTCAAGCTGGTTCTATACTGAGGTTTTGCAAAAATCTCAGTTCCCTTAAGGCTATAACAAGTCCTTCTCTTAACAAAAAACATTTGAACGTTTGGAGGCAGTAAGTTGTTTTGAGCTTTATACATAACTTTATACATAACTAATGAAATATCTCATCCCATCCCATCCCATCCCATACTTGAACAGCTCATACACTGTTAAAAAAAGAATAATTGAGCTGATTCAAAAAAACATTGCAACGTTATGCAGTAAGAATTTCTTGTTTTCTCAATGGTTTGCCATCTGATTTTGCCAAGTATAATTTCATCATTGTACCAATTAAATATACGTTGTTGGTTTGATTCTCTCAAGTATAATTTCATAGTTGTACCAATTAAATATACGTTGTTGGTTTAATTCTCTCAAGTATAATTTCATCATTGTACCAATTAAATATACGTTGTTGGTTTGATTCTCTCAAGTATAATTTCATCATTGTACCAATTAAATATACGTTGTTGGTTTAATTCTCTCAAGTATAATTTCATAGTTGTACTAATTAAATATATGTTGTTGGTAGGTATGCACCAATCCACATTTCTTACATCCGATCCGATTCCTAAATCTGGGTATCGACCGATACCGATACTTTTCCAATCCGATATCGGCGTTCAGATATAGGAGGCTGTATTAATTAAGTTCTTCAATGGAGAGCACGTGTGTTGCACGAAACTCTGTGACTTCTGTCTTAACATTGTGTGAGGTAAACCCAGAGAAGACACTCTGAGCTTCACTACTGTAATCCACAAACTAATGGCATACAACAGGCAGGTCTCTACCACAGACGTCCTTCTGACTCATGGTGCAGCCCGGAACACTAGTCTAAAATACTGCTAAACATTATGGGAAATAAACACAGTCCCCATTTTTTAGTTTTATTTTTGATTGTGGCACTATGAGTTGTAATTCTTGTTGAATTTGATCAACAGATACAGATTTAAACTATAATTGAACACTAATATACCGCTAAGCATTCTGGGAAATCCCGTTTTTTTGTTTCAATTTTGATTGTGGCACTGAGTTGTAATTCTTGTTGGTTTTGATCAACAGATACAGATTTAAACAATACTGTACATTGAATTTACATTTATAAATTCAATGCATAGTTTAAATCTGTATCTGTCCTGCTGCCTGGGAAACCCTGTTGAGCTGCATGTGCAACAGCTCTTCTTTCAACTCTGTTGTGCCAACAACTAATTCCAAATCCAGTTTATTAAAGAATTCACATTGAACGCCTTTTTTTGACAATAAGGGTTGATATCATTGGTTTGATAAACATTTTCTCATTGGTACTGATCTATTTAGAATTTCATGTCTGAGCAACACATTTTATGAAATCCTCTGAACAGATCGTCGTTTGATTTTTAAGAGTGTACCATACCTGACTTTCCATACCGTACCTTGTTGCTTAATTTGAGTGCTTTATAAATAAAGTAGTATGGTGTGCTATACTATACAATACCAGACCAGACCATATTATAAAACAATTTAAACAACCTTAGGACCAAAGTGCTATTCAGTTACAGTCAATAAAATCAATGGCAGTCCATCCGTCCATTTTCTGTACCCACTTCTTGCTTTTCAGGTCACGGGGTCACTGGTGCAGATATCCAGAGGTCACGAGGTGGGGGACACCCTGGACAGGTCTCCAGTCATCACAGGGACACATAGAGACAAACGAGACAACCATTCACTCTCTCACTCACACCTAGGGACAATTTAGTTACCAATCAGTCTAACATACTGTACATGTTTTTGGTCTGTCGGAAGAAACCGGAGTGGCTGGAGAAAACCCACGAATGCACAAACAGAACGTACAAACTCCACTCAAAAAGGCCCCGGCGGGGATTTGATCCGGCGACCTTCTCACTGAGAGTCAAATAAATAAAAGAGAAACAACATGTTTTCCTAAACTCTGTGTTGTTATTTCTAAGTCAAAATCCACGTTACCTCATGTTTTCTCCCAAGTTCTTCCTGTAAGCTCCAGTGATTAGATTACTCCACTGATGAGCGGTGTTTAATAAAGTTCTGCGGTTACTGCCGGAGTCTGAGCTGCAGCAATAAATGGTCAATAATTCCTTAAAACACACATTTGGCAGCATCTTCCATTACAGGCGTGTCCGCTTCACACCCCGTTTGGTCTTTTGTCTGCCCTCTGATCCAAAGATGTTGGTAATGTGTCTTTCAGGTGGATTAGTGTAATGAAAAAAGTGATAAATTACATAAGAATACCAGTTAGTGTAATTTTAAATGCTTTTTCAGTGACAGCTGAAATAATTTGAACCATGAATGCAGCATAGACTTCAGTCCCTTAATGAGAGTTTCAGCATCTGTTTGATGAGCAGCCATGTGTTTTGTGGAAATGAAGAGAAAATGAACTTAGATGTTATGATATAAGCACCAGCTCCTCTCTGTGTGGCTCTGAATCGTGTAGCTCTGGGGCGTGAAAATGCACGTTTCACACAAAGTTCCCACTGAGTTACAAGTACTCAGACTTACATCAGATTCCATGTGTTCCACGCCTTGAAGGACTTGTGTTTCGTGTGCGTACGACCTCCAGTGGCTTCATCTCATCAGAGCTTCAGGAGAGGACCCACAGAGCTCTGTCGGGTCCCAGTTTGGGTCAAAACCCTCTGTGGAAAAATGCGATTGATGCATGAACAACGCAAGATGATGTCATGTTTCACATTCGAACAATAATCACACAAAGGTTTCCCCAGACAAAATAAAACTTAGTAAATCATATTTCAATAAATTATTATACCCTAAACCTTTTAGAATTTAAAGAAGCAAATTAAAAAATCCATTAAAAATAAGAAAATCTACTCTTAAAAAAAACAAAATATATATATATATATATATATATATATATATATATATATATATATATATATATATATATATATATATATATATATATATATATATACAGGGAACCCCCGACCTACGAACGAGTTTGGGACCTAAGAACCGTTCGCAGCTCGATCCGTTCGTAGGTAGGGGGTGAAAATTATATTAAAAAAAAAATTATTCATTCATTCATTCATTCAACCTTTATTTATCATGCTAACGGAGCGCGCGCACACATTTAAGCATGTAAAGTAGTGTACTGTAATGTTAAACATTGCTATTCACATTTACAGAATAAATAAAAATATATTTTCTTACTTTGAGATGGTCAAAGCCGACATCTTAGGTTGCCATGCGTTGATTGTTGTCGGGCCTAGCAGCCCCGCCGGCCGGCCAGTGAACCACCGCAGCCGCTCCAGACCTGTGTTAGCTAGCTGGCTAGCTTCTGCTAGCCAAGCCATGAGCTGGTGTTGGAGCGGCGGCGCGATCAATCTGCAGCTTCTGCTGCTGCCTTAGACATCCACAAAGTTCACAGAGACGTTTCCAGCTCGTAATTAATCCATATGAAGCCATCCTGGTCACCAGTCTTCGGCCGGCTACCGTGTTAGCTCCCGTGTTAGCTTCTGGAGCTAGCCAGGCCAGAGCCAGGCCGGAGGTGTAGCCAGGCCGGCCGGAGGTGTTCCCGCGGCGGCCTGGCACGATCTGCGATAAATCCGCTGCTGCCTTAGACATCCACAAAGTTCACAGAGACGTTTCCAGCTCGTAATTAATCCATATGAAGCCATCCTGGTCACCAGTCTTCGGGCCGACTCCCGGCAGCTAACCTAAGATGGCGTCCGGTGTTCTACATGAATTTGTGACCGGAGACCCCAGTGACTGAACCTAAAACGCCGTCCGGTGTTCTACATTAATTTGTGACCGTGTAAACTGAAGACCTACTTCCTGTTTCCCAAGATTGCTCAAAAATGATCAGAAATGATCTTTTTTATCATAATTATTATTTATAAAGCCTTTAAAACAACCAGAGCTGCAACAAAGTGATGTACACATGAAATTAAGAACATTTAAACAAAAAAAAAAAAATTTTTTTTTTTTTTTTAATTCATATTTTTATTAAATATGATATGTTCGTAGGTCCCGTGGTTCGCAGGTCGATGGGGTCGTAGGTCGGGGGTTACCTGTATATATATATATATATAGTAAGGTAACCAACAGATACACGTTTGTTTGTTCAGTTCCTCCATAAAAACAGAATTAGATTCTTAAACAGAATCAGATTAAGCTTTATTATCATTGTACAGTGAGATTATATTTGTACAGTCATCCGAAGGATGAGGATGGATAGTGGTATTACAAAAAAGATTTCCTCACATCTTGTCCTATTAGGACACGATTTGAGACATCAAAAAACTACCAGCAGCACATTTATATACAGTATATGCATTTGAAGACAGGGGGGGGGGGGTGATAGACAAAGCTTTTTCCTTATGTTATCCATGTCCAAAGATAAATTTGATAGTCAGCCTGTTTTCGAGGTCAGATGGGGGAGTCAGATTCAGATAAGCCACAATTGTTCATTTTCTTTAAGCAGACTGTTTTTTCTTGTCAACCTTGAGTCCTGCTGGTACTTTCGATCCAAAATGGCCAGATTAGTGGGTAGTCCACTGCTCTGTGTTATGAGCTTCATTCAAGGTTGTCTCCAACATGCAGACGAGTCTTAGAAGCCGCAGGTGGCCTGCGATTCTCACAAATTGCTTCCATCTTACGGTTTAGCTTGCAAATCAGCTGATTTTGAGTACTCGTAGCATAAACCAAACCTTCACCCAGACTTGGCAGTTTTGTCATGGCTGAAACTGCTTCTGATGCCGCCCTCAAAAGCCGACAACATAGGAACCCGGCCCGCCGATGTCAAAAAGCAGCAACCTGCTATCTGAATCCAATTAAACGTCTTCAGTGTCCTCCTGAGACAGAACAGAAAGACACATCAGCCCACGAGTCCATGATGCATCCTGCAGCATGAGTCTCAGCAGGACATGAGGGCTCTCCAGAACCCTGTCATTTTGTTAAAAATATTTTGTCTATTGTGTTGCTAGTCCAGCTCACCAGATCCATAATAGTATTTTTCATTCTGAAGATGTGTAACAAGAGCTCCGAAAACCAGGAGGAAGAGGAGAACAAGGGAGGGAGAGGAAAATGTGACTGCCTTGAGCGAGAGCGAGTTATAAGGTGATTACACATTTAAGTGGGGTACTGTGGAGTCACTTAGATCAGTGAGTATGTTACATGCAAGAGACAGTCTTCAGGAAGAAGCAGAGAGCTCTTTGTCCTCTGCAACATTTCATTTGAGTTGCATTTTTAAAATTCAGCAACAAGACTGCAAGCCTGTGAATGTTTGGCAACATTTTAAAGAGTTCCTGGTGAATGTTATTTACCGTATTTTCCGCCTGATAGGTCGCACCCTTCTATAGGTCGCTTTGTCCAATTATTGGCAATAAATTGGAAAAATCCATAAACAGGTCATACCTTCAGTTAGGTCGCACCTACGTCACCGCCGACGTAACACGTCAACCACCGCTAACGTGACGCGTCACCGCTGAGACAACCCGGAAATGTGGTCCGAGTGTTTAGCTCTGCTGCAAATGTCTGCCACAGGAGCGCACAGCAAGGCTTTAAGAAGATTAACACGGTAAAAACAATTATTTGTTTGCTAAAAATTATAGCTGACATTATAGCACAAGGGTTCCTGAGCTTAACCGTTCCTTAATAAATTCACGAAATGGTCAAATCTGCTGGATTTAAATTGTTTCGCTTTGACGTCTTCCAAACCATTGCGTGTGCTGCAAAAATAAATTATAAATAAATCGAATTTTATCTCAAACAATTCCAACAGCTAACAGTTTGTAATGAACACCAAATAATTACGTTCTGTAAGTTTAAAGAAAATCCGCGGTGTGGTTTATGAGCTATTTAGACAAATAGTAGCAGGAAAAAACGAAGCTAACCTCGCCACGTTTATGTCTATAAAACATCGAATTTTATCTCAAACATCTCATAAAGCTAGTCACTTGTAAATGTCCATACAGTGATTACTTTCTGTAAGTTTGATAAAAATATGTCCTGTGGTTCTTGACTTATCTTGAGGAGCCGAGATGGTGTAGAGGCAGGACAGCTGGCTCAGGACCAGAAAGTCCTAGGTTTGATCCCCGGTCACGGCATACCTCGTTGTGTCCCTAGGCAAGACACTTAACCCCGAGTTGCTCCTGGTAGGACTGGCTGGCGCCTTGCAAGGCTGTCTACCGCTACCGGTGTATGAATGTGTGTATGAATGGTGTCACGACTCGGGGAACCCAGAGTTGTACGAGACCAGAAAGGACAAGATACAGTTAGCAGGAATAGTGATGTTTTATTATTTACAGTGCAATTATTTACAGTGGTTCATCTCTTGGAGATCCTGGGGAAGAGAGGGTTGGATCAGTGGAGTCCACTTGCAGCGTTCGTATTGTGATTGTTTTGTGTTTCCTTACAGATGAGGTGCTGAGCGTGGGTGAGATCTATCAGAGATCACCAGAGACAGAATCCAGGGGAATAGTCGGTACACAGGTTTGATGGGCGTGTGGCTGGAAGGCAAGGCACGGAGGACTGGAACCTGGACCACGGGAACTCGGAACCAAACAGGAGTCGAGGAGACAGGATGACTGTAGGCACAAGAAAGGAGGTAAGTTTCTTTCGTACTGAGACACAACACTGGCTGAAAGCATAAATACCGTAAACAGGAATCAATGCTTCAGCGATGAGTCACACTAGACTGCAGCCTTAAATAGTGGAAGGTCCTCATCAGAAGGATGGCCGCCAGCTGGTGGAAATCAGCGGCCAATCAGCAGGAGGTAGTGTTGCAGGTAGTGGAACTCATCACAGTACCCCCCCCTCAAGAACCGCCTCCAGGCGGCCTGAGACGCTTCTCGGGGTGATCCCTGAAGAACGTCGTGATGAGACTGGGGTCCAAGATGAAGGACCGAGGGATCCACGACCGTTCCTCAGGCCCATAACCCTCCCAGTCGACAAGATACTGGAATCCACGACCCCGACGTCGCACATCCAGAATAGTCCTCACGCTGAAGGCAGGGTGGTTGTCAACCAACCGGGCAGGCGGAGGGAGGTCAGCAGGGGGGCACAGGGGACTCGTAGAAACAGGCTTGACCTGAGAGACGTGGAAGGTAGGATGGACTCTCATGGAACGAGGAAGTTGTAGACGCACAGCAGAAGGATTGATGACCTTGGTAACAGGAAAAGGACCGATGAACCGGGGCGCCAACTTCCTAGGCGTGTCCTTGAGGTTGATGTCCTTGGTGGAGAGCCACACCTCCTGACCCACCTGGTAGACAGGAGCCGGCGCACGGTGACGATCGGCAAACAGTTTGTTTTGGGCCGCCGTCCGGGTCAGAGCCGCCTTAACCTGTCGCCAGACACGACGACATCGACGAAAATGATGTTGCACAGAGGGGACAGAGATGTCGGTCTCCTGGCTGGGAAAAAGCGGTGGGGCATAACCTAGTGAGGCTTCAAAAGGGGACATCCCTGTGGCAGACGATTTATGTGTGTTGTGGGCATACTCTACCCACACCAGGTGCTGGCTCCAGGCTGAGGGATCCCTCTCGACGACACAACGAAGAGTAGCCTCGAGGTCTTGATTACAGCGCTCAGCTTGGCCATTGGATTGCGGGTGGTGGCCTGAAGTGAGGCTAGAGGATGCCCCCAACGTCCTGCAGAAAGCTTGCCAGACCTGGGAGACAAATTGGGGACCACGGTCCGAGACCACATCCGAGGGAATCCCATGGAGTCGGAAAACGTGCTGGACCATTAACTGGGCGGTCTCAAGAGCAGAAGGGAGCTTAGGCAGGGGAACAAAATGAGCCGCCTTAGAGAACCTGTCAACAATCGTCAGAATGGCTGTGTTACCTTCACTGGGGGGCAGACCCGTGACAAAGTCCACCGAAATGTGAGACCAAGGACGACTAGGAGTTGGTAGGGGTTGTAGCAGGCCGGCCGGTGGTCGATTACCAGTCTTACTGCGAGCACAAGTGGGACAGGCTGCTACAAATTCCTTCACATCGTCGGTGAGTTTGGGCCACCAGAAATGAACCTTGGTAAGAGATATCATACGAGAAGCACCAGGATGACAGGAAAACTTATGGGTGTGTATCCAGTTTAATACCTTGGCCCGCATACTAGAGGGAACGAAGAGGGTCCTGGGGGGTCCAGTGCCAGGGTCAGGTTCAACTTTCTGTGCCTCACGTACCTCATTCTCAATGTCCCATGTGAGGGCTCCCACCACACAGGCGGGGGAAATGATGCTCTCTTCTGTCTCTGTGCTGTCTGGGGAGGTGAACTGCCGGGAGAGTGCGTCAGGTTTGATGTTCTTTGAACCGGGTCTGTAAGTTAAGATGTAGTTGAAACGGTTAAAAAACAAAGACCAACGTGCTTGTCTGGGAGTTAACCGCTTCGCATCCCTGAGGTACGTGAGATTCTTGTGATCGGTCCATATTAGAAAAGGGGCTACCGTGCCTTCCAACCAGTGACGCCACTCTTCTAATGCCAACTTGACGGCCAGTAGCTCCCGATTTCCCACATCATAGTTCTTTTCAGCAGGGGATAAACGTTTAGAGAAAAACGCACATGGGTGTACCTTATTGTCCGTTGGAGACCTTTGGGAGAGTACAGCTCCAACTCCTGAATCCGAGGCATCCACTTCCAGGATGAATTGGCGCTTGGGATCTGGGTGACACAAAACTGGTGCTGAGGAAAACAATGATTTGAGCTTGTTAAATGCGGCATTGGCCTCAGGGTTCCACTTGAAAACTATGTTAGTGGATGTTAGTTGGGAGAGAGGAGAAGCAATTCGGCTGTAGTCTTTTATGAACCTTCTATAAAAGTTGGCAAACCCAAGGAAACGCTGGAGCTGTTTCCTGGAGTCGGGAACTGGCCAGTTTACCACAGCCTCAATCTTAGCTGGGTCAGTTCTGTAACAGCCCCCTTCAAAAATGAAACCCAGGAAAGATACAGAGGTGACGTGGAACTCACACTTCTCCCCTTTAACAAACAGTTGGTTCTCATGTAGTCTCTGTAACACAGTCCTAACCCTCTGAACGTGCTCCTTTAAATCCCTGGAGTAGATGAGAAT
>JBBPBX010006756.1:6106-17456 GCA_038048925.1 Garcialebias charrua
GAAAGTCATCAATGTCCTGAAGGTCATGATGCTGACAGCCAACCAAACGCTGACAGTCACTTGGACATCATTGTTGCAGATTTCGAGGACCCCTCATCAGACAAAAGGGGGTCAAACTCACGTTACCTACCATAGGTAGAAGAAGGTGTGGAGGTCCAAGGATCCCACACCAAAGACGCTGTACTGTCCTCTGGGACAGGTAATTCGGCAATCAGCCAAGCTTTCGATGAAACCTTGGTTCAAGAGCATTTGAATCTGGAACTACTCAGAAATGACATAGTTCTTACAGACTCAAAGAGCCCCTCTTCAGTCATGAAGTGGGAAGACACACACCACAACGGCAGTGACCCGTCGCAGTCTGACCAGTCAGACACACCTGCGACTGGGCCGACAGTTGTGACACACCTGAATTACACAGAAAGAGGTAAACGTATGAAGAAACGTTGGCCGAAACCTAAAACGTTCCTGTGTACTGTCTACTCTCAGCTGCGCAAACAGCTTAAACTAAACCATGGCATCCTAACTCGTGCCCATGGATGGACATCCTCACCTGTGTGCGTGGTCCCCCATGACCACAGGGGGGTGATGTTAGGTCATGCCCAAGTCAAAGACAAAGATTTCAATAACCCCACAAACGACAAAGATCTCGCAATCTCACAGACTTCATGGGAAAATAAGGTCGTCCAAGCACAGGATAGTAAATAAACTAAACAGTTTAAACTATATTAGTTGCTAAAAGAAACCGTTCCAACTAGAACTTAGAAACGCTAAGTCTAAAACCCACAACAAAAAACTAACCTTAACAACCGTTTAAATCTGCAGGATTTAATTGACATCGGTTATAAAGCTAAGAACTGTTTTATTGTGTGTGACACGTTGGAATCTGACGACAGAGTGAGTTGAAACAGTTGAGACGTTGTTTTCTAGTTGCTTAATTGCTACTTTTGTTGTTATTGAAGTTTGGTTTTGTTTTCTGAACACTCCCAGCCAAAAGAGGTTTTGTATTAATGTTAGTTAAAGACTTAAATGGATTTAACTATGCAAACATGCAGTTTCATTTTGTTAAAAGCCTCAATAATTGAAGAGTCATTGTAGATTAATACTACTTACGGTACTATAATCTACACTGATCTCACAATCATTTAAGTAGAACCGATTCGATCGTTTCTATTCTAGATTACCTATTCATTTTTGATGAGTCTCGCCATAGACTTCAAAATTTATAGGGAATACCAAATTTTGCGTCGTTCGTCTAAAAGGACAACAGACATTTAGACCATACTATATTTTCTTTTCTATTTTTAGTTTAACTTTAAACTAAGTTATGAATGGAGGAATAGTTTGGAAGAAGAGGCCTTCGTTACAGAAGCCCTCCAAAACTCTATAGGTATAGATCCCTATATCTGAATTTTACAGCATTGATCCACCCCTTAATTGGTAATTGTAGCTGATCTAAACCATGATAGCTTACATACCAGGTGCATATAGGTAAGGCTTAATGTAAAATCCCAATCATAAGCCCATCTAAAACCACATAAACGCATGACACATAGAACCAGAGTGGCACGGACTGGAAACCAACCAGCCTGCAACCTTCGATGTGGGGACCTGCTACTCCAACGTTGGTCTTCAACCTTCATCCAAAGGTCGCCTCCTCTGCGTCAATCGAGGGATCCCCTCTACATGCTGATTAAAAAAACATTTGTTGCTGATGAAATCAAGAACCCCAATTGTTGTGGAATTACCGCTGTGGATTATAAGACTTTGTTTTCCAAGGGATCACAGACTCAGTTTTCCAAGGGTTAATAGACTATGTTTTCCAAAGGATTAAAAGCTTACCGCAATGGGATTACTTACGAACAGTATGGAATTTCCAAAAACATTATGGGAGTATATTTTTTATAATTTCCACTTGCTGGATTACATAGAGGTCAGAGACATTCGGTGGTATCCTTTCGTGTTGGAACTCATCCCCAAGGACATGCGATGACTTCCAAAAAGGGGGACTGTAGTGATACAGCACTTCATGCTTGACCTTCAAGTACACCTTTTCACATCTCTCTGAAACTTTGAGTGTTACACTTTTCTTGAGCTCTCAAGGAGACAAGTGGACACTATTTTATTACATTTATTTTGTATTAAGAGACCCAAATCAGAAGAGACTATCTTTAATTTGTGTTAATTCAGAATTAATCAACACAATAACTTAAATATACTGTATTGATCATGGTTTATGCTGTTAGAATATTATTCACTTCTTCATATGATGAATCAAAGCATCACCTGTTATGCATATGAACAAGTATATTCTTAATATGTGTATGATTTGACTAAGCTGGTGTATTTTAAATATGCCAAAGTTAAGAGAACATGTCAGAATGATCTTCTAGACTTTGTTTAAACTGTATGCTCTATGCAGAATAACTGTCTAAAGTTGATGAACAATCCGTTCGTATTTGTTATGGAAATGTTTAGAGACACAGAGGGAAAAGTCGTAGACTAAACTTGTCGTCTGTCTCCTTTTCCTAAAAACAAATCTCATCTGTTCTCAAAACAGATTGCATGTGTTGTTCACACCTGCGTCTTCTGACGTACTATTTTTCCTCTCCTATCCTGAGTGATTTTCACGCGTTCCCCTCTCTCATTTGGTCAAACAAACCAACGAGCGAGCGGAACGTAACTGCTGGTCATACTCCCTTCTTAAGAAACACTTCCTGAGTGAAATCAGGTTGGAAATGGAGCAACAGAGTGAGACAGAGGGAAAGAGAGGAATCTGAACTTTAGAGTTCTCGGGGAGAAGCTGGAACTCAGTTCTCTGGGAGAAGCTGAGATGTGTGAGCTCTCTGGAAGAAGGGAAGATGCATAGACGTCTTTCTCCAAGCTGATGGACGTCCGGCCATAAGTCAAAGGCCCGCGTCTTCAGCAAAGGTTCAAACAGCACGTCAGCTGTGAGCCAGTCGAGTGTCACAGCTCCAAGCTGTGAACTCTTTCTGAAGTTATCTTGAAAACCAAACCGGAGCTGAGTGCATTACTCTGTGAGGCAAAGCAGATCTCACAAGACCGTGGAAAGATGAACGTGAGTCGCCTGTAAAACGCAGCAGGGCATGCGCGTGTGGCTGGACTAGTTTACTGGAGTCGAGACCAGAAATCTTCACAAAGGTAAAAAGTCGTTTCATCATCGAGCTGAAACCGACCAGAGGATGTGCTATCTCTGGTTAAAACATCTCAAGATAAGACTTCAACCATTTCCTTTCAAGCTTTAATCTTCCTCCTTAAACTTCTTATGTTTATTCCTGAAAGTAAACTGTAAGTTTGTGCCACAGAAATAAGTTAATATAAGACCCATTAACTTGTGTTCTGTTGTTCTGTGTTTTAATCTGCTGAAAAGTTAGTTATAGGAATCTGATCGATCAATCTATGTAAATAAGTTTTGATTTGTAATTTGATGATTTTGTTATTAAATGATTCTACCTTTGGTAGGTCAACATAATAACGTCTCCTGTCAATTACATTTCTTCATTGAGTCACAGATTTATTGATATTAATCTGAAAAAGATGAGAACCCGGAAATTATTTATGTATCTTCTGTCAGTCTAAACCCTGCCAAATTTACATCTAAAAATAGATAAGTCATTTAAATGACCTTCATAATCTGACCTATCTTCATATTCCTTACATATTGTAATGCCCGCACGTGTTTCACTACACAATCTGGGGGTATATGCAATATGTTATTACAATTGAAATGGCGTGTTTTTGAGACCTGGTGCCAGGAGAGGAATGTTATTTCATTCTCCAGCACTATCCCTCAGGTCCTCACTTTTCTACCAGACTTGGTGGAGAAGGGTCGATCCTTCTCTACTTTTAAGGTCTATCTGTCTGCCATTTCTGCATGCCATGAAGGATGGGAGGGGATGTCACCAGGCTCCCACCCTCTCGTGATCCGGTTCATGAAAGGAGTGCTGCGTTTGAGGCATCCTAGCAGAACTATAGTACCACAGTGGGACCTGAACCTGGTCTTGGATGCTCTCTGTGACACCCCGTTTGAGCCACTCGAGAGTTATAAAACAGCTCTCCTCCTGGTTTTATGCTCTGCAAAGCGGGTGGGTGACCTTCATGCCCTTTCAGTGCATCAGACGTACACACAGTTTGCACCTGACGGCTTTAAAGTGACGTTGCACCCAAATCCAGCCTAAGTCTCAAAGGTCCCCTCTCTTTCATATAAGAGTTTGTCTTTTCAGCTCTCAGCTTTTCCTCCACCTCCTGTTTTTACTGTGGAGCAAAAGCGCATGAACGCTCTCTGCCCTGTACGTGCATTACGTATTTACATGGAAAAGACGAAGAGCTGGAGAAAAACTAAACAGCTGTTTGTGTGCTTTGCCAAACCTGCAACTGGCAAGGCTCTGTCAAGACAACGCCTCTCCCACTGGGTCACAGAGGCTATTTTCAGAGCATACAGCAGTAAGGGCAAACAAGCACCCAGTGGGGTGCACACACATCAGACAAGAGGCCTGGCCACGTCTTGGGCCCTGTTTAAGGGTGTCCCTTTAGCAGAGATATGTTCTGCTGCTAACTGGGCATCTCCTAACACATTCATTAAATTCTACAGCTTGGGTGTCACAACGTGACGTCACCCAGGCTGTGCTTTCCTCACAAAAGAGTTGAACAAGCTCTTGCTGTCAGCATAAGGCCTGAATTCTCTGCTTATGCATTTCCGGGGCGGGATTGTATGTTCCCATACGTATGTTGCACCGTAGGGACCCGACTGAAAGGGAACTGGAGGTTATGCACCATAACCAATGTTCCCTGAAGGAGGGGAACAAAGTGCAACACAGGTTGGCCCCTCCAATGCTTTAATAAAAGCTTGGTGAAGTGCTTGCAGATGAAGAAACAAGGCGTGCAGCATGCTTTATAGTAAGGGGGCGGAGCCGCCTTACACATGCAGCAACCTCATTGGCCTTGACAGGCGTGATTGAAAGTGTCTTCACAGGTGAACGTGCGGGGGCGCTATTCCCATACGTATGTTGCACCTTGTTCCCCTCCTTCAGGGAACATAGGTTATGGTGCATAACCTCCAGTTTTGTGCTGGCTCTCAGAAGGTTTGGCTCTCTCCAAAATTGTCTGGTGCTCACGGCTGCAGAGAGCCGATCAGAACCAGACCAGAACCGGACCAAGGCTGGTGAGTCCCCATATAAAATTTTGCAGGACTGTGCAGTACATATATAGTATGTATGTTGTTAAAAATTACATACAGTAGGTTTAAGAGTTTAGAATATTGCAAGAGTGTGGGAAGGGTTTATAAAGCCTTAAAATATATATACATACTAAAATAAATATAGCGTTCCTACTTCGCAGTTTTTCACTTATCGCGGGGGGTGGAACATAGCCCCTGCGATAATCAAGGGACTACTGTATATGGGATTTAGGTTAATAATGGTCTTTATAAAAAAAGATATGTTGTTCACTGAAGAAAGTTTCTATAAACCACCCAATAAATGGTAATAAATGCATCAGGGTAATAAATAGTGTTTCCTACCTGAATTTGATATGTGGAACCAGAGGTGAAGACAGTAAGCAGAGTTTCTGGTATGACTATGTTTATTTCCATTAGTGTGAAAGAGGTTTGGGGGTATGGACACATCTCCTTGTACCTGCAAAGACAAATGTATATTTAGAGTGTTAATCAAATTACAACATAAAAATATATATTATAAACAATAGAGCATTGAGAAAACAGAACTACAAAGACTGAATTTGTCAAATATCTGTAAAACACAGTTGGCTGGAAAACTTCCTCCTTGGAGGTTTCTACAATCTTTTAAATCTCACCTGAAAATTCATTTTTGACTTTAACCTTAAATTCAAGTTCAGTTTGAGTCCCATCAGGTCTTTCATGATGTGGCCTATCCTTGTTTTAGTTGTTTTATGTGCAGGTTACTGTATTGATTTTATTGATTATCCTGTTTGTTTTTAATCAACTTGAAAAGCATTTTGGTCATCCTTGTTGTTAAATGAGCCGTGGAAATAAAAATGTCTTTGACATAAAGTAACTAGAATTAATTAAATTTCCAATATATGGAGCTTTACACTCTGTGCTTTTTACTACATTTGGCTATAGCCTTTTGCTACACTTAGATGGTGTTCATGTTTAGCTTTTGGACAATTTTTTTTTTATAATTGAGCTTTAAACTTGTGCTTTTTAGCTTTTAGCTAATCTTTTACTGCACTTAGCTCAGCTGGTGTTGTGTTATTTTATTTTTTTTGCCTTTAGCATTTTTCATTTAGCTTTTAGCTAGTGCATTATTTAGCTTTTAGCTTAGCTAGTGCTTTTTTTAGCTTTTAGCTAGTGCTTTTTAGCTTTTAGCTAACCTTTTGCTCCACTTTGTTGGTGTGTTGTTCCTGTTTAGTGTGTAGACATATTGTTTTTATTTAACTTTTAGCTGTTGTTTTGTTCTTTTTTAACCTTTAGACAATGTTTTTTATTTAGTTTTAGCTAATGCTTTTTTTGTTGTTGCTTTTAGCTAGTGCTATTTTTATCTTTTAGCTAGTGCCTTTTTAGCATTTAGCTAACCTTTTGCTCTACTTTGCTGGTGTGTTATTCTTTTTACCTGGACTATTCAACTAAATTGCTTAGGGGCCACAGTTACTCAAAGCCAAGAGTCCAGGGGAGAGACATCCAGCAGTTATTGTCATTATGTAAGTTCTTTTATGGTGTAAAATCTAGTTTTATTTAAAAAAATGAACCCATTTGTGGGCTGAACTGAGTTCACCCATGGGCCTGATTTGGCCCCCGGGCCACCAGTTGAATAGCCCTGGTGTAGACAATGTTTTTTTATTTAGCTTTTAGCTGATGTTTTGTTCTTTTTTAGCCTTTAGCCAATGTTTTTTTGTTTTATTTAGCTTTTAGCTAGTTTTTTTTTAGCTTTTAGTTAGTGCTTTTTTAGCTTTTAGCTAGTGCTTTTTTAGCTTTTAGCTAGTGCTAGATGACATTATGATCTGTAGTGAGAACAGGGAACAGGTGGAAGAGAACTTGGAGAGGTGGAGGTATGCACTTGAAAGAAGAGGAATGAAATTCAGCTGTAGTAAGACAGAGTACATGTGTGTGAATGAGAGGGAGGCCAGTGGAACAGTGAGGCTACAAGGAGCAGAGGTCACAAAGGTGCAGGACTTCAAGTACTTGGGTTCCACTGTCCAGGAAAATGGGGAATGTGGGAAAGAAGTGAAAAAGAGAGTCCAGGCAGGATGGAGTGGATGGAGAAAAGTTTCAGGAGTGATTTGTGACAAAAAGGTGTCAGCAAAGGTCAAAGGAAAAGTTTACAAGACAGTATGTTGTATGGTCTGGAGACAGTGACATTGACAAAAAGACAGGAGAAAGAACTGGAAGTGTCAGAAATGAAGATGCTGAGGTTCTCCTTAGGAGTGACAAGGATGGATAAGATCAGGAATGAGATCATCAGAGGTACAGCACATGTTGAACAACTGGGAGATAAAGTTAGGGAGGCCAGACTGAGATGGTTTGGACATGTCCAGAGGAGGGACAGTGGGTATATTGGTAGAAGGATGTTAGAAATGCAGCTGCCAGGAAAAAGACAAAGAGGAAATATATGGATGCAGTTAGAGAGGACATGGAGGTAGTTGGAGTGAGGACAGAAGATGCAGAGGACAAAATGAGGTGGAGGAGGATGACTCACTATGGCGACCCCTGAACAGGGAATAGTCGAAAGAAAAAGAAGCTATAGTGCTTTTTTAGATTTTAGCGTGTTTTTTATTTTATTTTATTTTTTTAGATTTATTAACTGCTTCTTCAAAACATTTCAGCAGTCAGTCAGTCAGTATAGCGTTCACAAAGTATTTTTTTCATTTATTTACAGTAAATGCTATTTAACTAGTTTTGACTGATGCTGGGGCCACTTAGCAGAAAAAATTCTTCTTAAATGTTCACCATCATTATCTGGGTCCTTCGGCTTCCTGTGCTTTATAAAAATTGATATTCCGGTTCTTTTTACTGGTTTTTAAGGCCCTCCAGATCCTACGTTCCTCTGGGAAAAGTCTTCTTCAGATCCCTAGCGTTCAAACTAAAGCTTTGTTTATACTTCATGCAAGACGTGCGGCTGCGGCCCAGCGATGACGTAATTGCGTGTGTGTCACCAACCGCATTGAGTGTTTATACTTGGAAACGACGTGGGGGATACATTATAGTAATCCCTCCCTCTTCCTCCCACTGCATACGTCACGCGCACAGCTTATATGACTGTTGATGGATATGGAGGAAATTTTCTGCAGTTCACAACGAAAAAAATGTATGCGCAAGCGGCAAAAGAGATGCTTCTCAGGTTGGATGACGAGTCGGAGGACGAGGATGAAAAAAATGACCTTATACTTATGTTATTGACCGTGAACATGAAAAGACGACGCGAACGGCGTTGGCACGTTCGCCCGCTGAACAGGACCAGATCTACACAAGGCGAGTTTAGCTTCAAAACTATCCATGTCAAAGCAAAAACAAAAACTGGCTTCTGGAAGAGTAGCGGGTAGTGGGTAGCGGTGTGATACACCATATACTGTACAGTATTGACATCCAAACAAAAAACGCCCACAAACTTTGAACCAATCACACGCTCCGAGCCGCATCCTCCGCGTCTCGCAGTGCTGACTGGGGGCAATGTATAGGACGGCTGTCACCGGGGGATCGCAGCGGGAGTGCAGACGGAATTTGCGCAACTTTTTTCACTCAGCGGGGGGTAAAAGACGTGCGACAAGAAGTATAAACCAGCCTGATCACACTTGCTGCTAATTCATTTGTTTATTCCCTTACTTAGCATACCTTTCTTTTTATCCAGTTTTTTAAATAATTAATTGTGCTTTTGTTTTTTATTGCACCCAGTTTTTTGAGTATTTTATCTGCATTTTGTGAATTTTAAATTTTTGATGCAATCATCTGTGAGGCTCCATCCTCTTGGTTGTTCCTTTTCTTTGTTGCATTTATGATTGATTTTTATCTTGATTTTATTTTTCATTGTAGCACTTTGAGATCTGTTTGATGTAAAGTGCGTTATAAATAAAAGTTTTTATTATTATTATTACTTTGCATAGTCTTTTGTACTATTAGTTTGACTTTAAATTAAAATGTAAACAAGTCTAATTTATTTGTTTTATTCTGTCCCAACTACTTTTATACTAGCTTTAACGAAAACAATAATCATTTTTAATTTGTTTTAATTAGTTTAATTTTCTCTCTTTTTAAGTGTCTTGGCTAAATTGATATTCCCATTTTAGATATCATGATTTTATGATTTATATATGTTTTTATATCTACCTCTAGTGTTTCCTCAGTTCATCAGCTCTGTTCATCAGGCAGTCAGAATGCTAAACACTCTGCCTGCTCTGCCTCCCCTCCCATTTGAACTGCCTTAACACAAAAAACTTTCTCACACATTACCACTCAACACAAAGTTTTTAACACTGGACTCTGTGTCATCAAACGGGTTATTCACTAAACTCTCGGTCATGTGTTCATTCAGTTTGCACTACTTCTCATATTTGCACTAATGTTTGTATTACATTACTGCCTATAGTCATACTACTGTTTACATTCACTGTTTACATTTATTACTACTGCTTTACATTTATTACTACTGTTTACATTTACACTACTTTTATCTACACTACTGCAGATACATATACAGCATTCTCTGACTAGCCTTATCTAAGGATGCCAAATGTGCCTTATGTGCCTTACTTCATATGCCACTTTGCCTCTATACCAACATCAACTACCTCATACATATACTGTGTACATCAACTTATATGCTGCTGTGCCACTCTTTGCAAATGTCAACGCTAGAAACTTCAGTTTATTTTATAGATTTACGTTTTTATACTTTTCATACTACTATGCAAAAACTCAGGACAGTATTACACTTTTATTATTTCATTTTATGCTTATGTTCATTGGGTGTTTGGTGTTTTAGGGGTGTTTGGTGTTTCAGTGTTGGTGTAAATTTTCATACTTTTATACTATTATGAAAAAACTCAGGACAGTGTTACACTTTTTTACTATTTTATGCTTATGTTTATTAAATGTTTTAGTGTTTAGTGTTTAGATGGTTACTGTTGCACCGAGGGACTGAGAGAAACGCAATTTCGGTCCTGTGTATGTCCTGTACATATTGCAGTTCTGACAATAAAGTTGACTTTGACTTTGACTTCAGTCCCAGAGTGTAAACTCTTTTTAACTTATTGTTTTAAAATAACATTTTGTGCGTTTCTATTTGATTATTTCTTTGAGTTTTGTTCTGTTTTAATCATAATAAATAAAACATATTCTTCTCTAATGTTGATTTTTTATTTTTATTTTTTAGTACACAGTGCAGCAGAAAACACTACCTGATGACGTATCCTTCTATATTATGCGCATCAGTAGGCATGGTCCAGGATAGCAAAATCCCATTCGAACCAACAGCTTCTCCCTCAAGGATTAGAGGAGGACCAGGAGCTAAAGAAGAGGAGGGAAGTGTGTGTGAAGAGGTGCATGAACACCATCAAACAGATGATCAGATTCTCAGTACAGCTGTGCAAGCAGTTAACCATCAGGACTCCAGCCAACTGTCTGATGGAAACATGTGTAGCATAATCCACTGTCCTGTCCCATCCTTTCAGTCCGTTGAGTGAAACACTTGAGCATTTTTAATTTAAACATCTTGTCGGTTTGGTAGACTGATCCTCTGGATGCATGTGTGGGAGCGTAGATGAGTGTGCGACCTGCACAAATGTGTTTTTAGGGCTGAGGCTTGATGAATAAGGCTTCACACAGCAGTGGCATTTCACTGACATTCACTTCAGACCCATTCATCCAGTGGTTCAAAGGCCCTGGGTTGAGTTACCTAACAGGAATTAAACAGTGAAAGAAGTGTACACATCCTCTTCCACAGTGTGTCTGTGTGTGCGTGTGAAGTCTACCATATACGACGACTAAATGAAAGAGCACATCTCAAACCAGAGAGTAGCCTGGCTGGACTTAAAACCTCTTTAAGAACACAACAGATAGCCTGAACGTCTCACCACCAGCTTGGGTATTGATCAAGCGGCTGACTCCAGGGCTCATGTTGGAGGAGGAGGCTGCTGTGACTGTCAGCGAGTATTTTGTCCCAGGACTCACATTCACCACACTGGCCTGTGGAAAAATAGCAAAAACACTATTGGTCTAGTGAACATTTGTGCGCACACACAGTCAGATCGAGGATCTGAAGATCCGCTTCACTGACACCATCTTTGTTCTAAACGTGTTTCGGGTGGATGGATTTTATTCAACAACATTGATTTTAATGTGTTAATGTGTTTTTTTTACTTC
>JBBPBX010006756.1:29047-43420 GCA_038048925.1 Garcialebias charrua
TAAAGCTTTGACTGCTCATACCACCGACAATTATTAACGGTTGGCGGACGTGCGCAGCTGAGTAAAGGCGGCAGAAGATCAGAGCTGAAGAGCCATCAAAGTACATTAAAAGCTTCCCCTGCTTCTTCCTGCATCCTGCTCTAACGTGTCTGATATTTTGTGATCTCACCTGTTTGGGTCATTGGCTGCGCACGTCCACTGAGCGCCGTGGCTGAATGAACGTCCATTTGGGCTGATGGATCGCTGGCAGTAGTCCATCTGAAGCTTAACTGAACTTTTTACCTCTTTTTACCTCTTTCAACGCCGATCAGTGTGCCATCAAATAGCAGTGTGCAGCAGGTGTAGTATGGGAAGCCATGTTGTCATGTAACTGGATTGTCGGCTGCACGCGTCAGCTGACACAATTAAAAAGTCCAACACTGACCCGGCCCGCACATTAAGCACATTATTGTAACGACCCTGTGTTTGGTTCTGCTTTGGGTCCAAGTATTTCTGTGTATTTGTTCAGTTGTACTGTACTGTGTTCTGTTGAGCTGTTGTGATTCTGTTGTCCCCCGCCCTCATGTGTTGGATTGGTCGTGGGGGCAGGAGAGGGGTAGGAGCAGGGAGGAGGGACCGGAAAAAGAGAGACGAAGAAGAAGAGCCCGGTGTGTGTGTTGTTGTTAGCAGGCAGCTAGCAGTGTGTTCGCTCGCGTGTGTACCGCGTTTTCTGTTAAGGCGTGAGCTGTAGCCTCGGTAATAGCAGCTCGTCCCTGTTTCTGAATAAACCCCGTTTGGCTGGACTCCGTCTGCTGTGTTGGCGTCATTACATTGGTGTCAGAAGTAAACCAACGCTACCGAGCTGAGTGAGTACTACTGGCTCGTCGCCTCCACCCGCGACATCAGCATCATGGACGGAGCGCTCGCCCAGGTGAAAATTAAAGCGGAGGGAGTAGAGGACGAAGAGGCTCGGAGAGAGGGGTTCACTAAAATAACTCAGGCGACGGCTGCTCCGCACAGCTCTGCAGCGAGCATGGCTGCCGAAGCAGGACTGAAGACCGGCGGGGGGGCGGGTCCGTCGACGCCATTTTCCCCAAGCGCGCCAAAAGATTCACATGGCGGCAGCCATGACAGTTACGTCGTCCAAAACGTCACCGTCCCGTTGAAGACGCCCAAGTACTCTGGTAGGTCCAGCTGGGAGGCCTTCCATGCACAGTTTGAGCTGCTGGCTCATGCAGGGAGGTGGACAGCAGAGCATAAAGCCCTGCAGCTGGCTCTCTGCCTACAAGATGATGCACTGGACTGCTTATTATTGTTAAGCTCAGAGGACAGAAAAGACTATGATGCACTAGTCGGAGCTTTAAAGAGGCGTTTTGGACAATGTGTGCAACCAGACATTTTTAAAAATAAACTCTGCAACAGGAGCAGGTTGCCAGGTGAACCCCTGCGTGTTTTGGCTAATGACATTGAGAGCCTCACACGCAGAGCCTATTCACACATGCAGTCAGGGGTCCAGAATGAACTAGCAAAAGATCAGTTCATCAGAGCCCTGGCACCACCGGAGCTGCGTGTGCAGGTTCAACTGATGCACCCCCGATCCCTGCAAGATGCATTGGACTTAGCAGTGGAGAGAGAGTGTTTGCTGGGAGTAGCAGCGGGAAACGACCTGAGAGGACAACCACCGGCATGCAGATCTGCGGAGGGGGCAGAGCTGAACCAGGAGAAACCTGCTTGGGTCTCGGAGCTGACAGAAATGGTCCGAGCGGTGGCACTGCAGTCGACGCGGGACTCCTCCGCACCCCCGGCCGTTTGTTGGGGCTGTGGCCAACCGGGACACCTCCTGAGGCGGTGTCCTAAAACAGTCAAGACGCAGGGAAACGACACGGGGTCTGCGGGGGGGAGGAATCGCAGATCCCGACCGTAGCCTCCACACCTCCATCGCCAGTGGGCGGGGGCCGACAGCTCGAACAGGGGGCCCGAGCCCAGAATCCCTCCGAAATTGACTCCGCCCTCGACCAAGCGACCGTGGTTGTGGTGGTCGGCCGCACATGTGTTGGAGACTTTTGTTATGTCCCCGTCTCAGTGGAAGGGTTTCCATGCACGGCCCTGATTGACACTGGTTCCACGGTAACACTAGTGAGGCCCGAGATGGTACCGGACTGGACTCTGATCCAACCCACCACAGTGCAGCTGCGCACAGTCACTGGGGACATGGCACCTATGAAGGGGAGGGGGACAATGACTTTTAATGTAGGTGGCCGATCTATCACCCACCCTGTGTGGGTAGCAGAGGTGCAGGACATGTGCATATTGGGGCTGGACTTTTTAAGGGCTGCGGGGTGCCAGTTGGATTTGGGTGTGGGGACATGGAGCTTCAAGGAGGGGCCTCTCATTCCACTGTTGCCCGTAGCTCCTGATCACACCCCCACGGGTCCTGTGGCCCGCTACACAGAACCGCAGATTGCAGCTGTCGAGCACATCCCACCTCAGCCCAGCCAGATTGCTGCCACCATGGCTCCCGCACCTGCGAGCCCTATGCACCCAGTGTGGGTGCCCCAGGAGACTGAAGACGCTGCAGTGACCTTGGTGCGGAAGATCTGGGCGGAAAACTGTAGGGGTTTAGACACTCGGCAGCAGGAACAACTGTTGCAGCTGCTCATGGACTTTAAGGACATTTTTGCCCTAAGTGAAGACCAGGTGGGGCGGACTCGTTTGGTGGAACATGACATCCTGACGGGAGGTGCACGCCCAATAAAATGTCATCCCCGCCGGCTTCCCCTGGCCCGTCAGGAAGCATGTGACAGGGCAGTGTCAGACATGCTGCAGGCTGATGTTATCGAGCCTTCAAACAGTCCCTGGGCGTCTGCTGTTGTCATGGTGCCCAAAAAGAATGGAGAGTGGCGTTTGTGTGTTGATTACAGACCACTGAACGGGGTGACTGAGAAAGACTCATATCCACTGCCTAGGGTCGATGAGTCACTAGACCTGGTGTCCGGCTCCAACTGGTTCTCGTCTCTGGACCTTCGGAGCGGTTATTACCAGGTCCCCCTAGCAACAAGTGCCAGACCTAAGACTGCTTTTTGTACGGGGCGGGGACTCTGGCAGTTTAAGGTGCTCCCGTTTGGACTGTGCAATGCACCTGCCACCTTTTCCAGGCTGATGGACCAGACGCTGGCTGACATTCCTCGCCAGGAGTGTCTGGTGTATCTGGATGATATACTGGTCCATGGCGCCTCTTTTGCAATGGCTCTGGACTCACTCTGTAGAGTGCTGGAGAGAATTAGAGCTGCGGGCCTGAGACTCCACCCAGATAAGTGTCACTTTATGCAACAAGAGGTGTCGTTTCTGGGCCACCGAGTCGGCAGAGAGGGGATCGGCACAATGGAGGACAAAGTAAAGATGGTGGCAGAGTGGCCAACCCCCACGACTCAGAGAGATCTTAAAAGCTTCCTGGGACTGGCTTCTTATTACAGGAGGTTTGTGCGGGGGTTCGCAAGTATAGCAGCCCCCCTTTTCCAACTACTCCAGAAGAACAGAGACTAATGCCCCTTTTCCACCGGTCGGCTCGGGTCGGATGTTACGTCATATGTGCGTCGCAGAGACCCCCTTTCATCCTTTCCCACCGGCTATTCCGAGCGGAGCCGCGCGAGATTTCCTGAGATTTTCGGGCTGCTTTCAGAGGTGTACTGAAGCGAGCTCACCCGCTCCGGAAGGAGGGAGGAGGAGACGAGAGCTGTTTTTACGGAAGCGAGGGAAGCTACCACGGCAGGACTTTTACATGAATAACACGGTAAAAACAATTGTTATTTTTTAAATTTATAGCAAAGATGGGTCTTCAGCTGAACGTGTCCTTAATAAAATCACGTACTGCTCAAAACTGCACGATTTTAAAAAGTAGTTTCGCCACGAGTAACACGCGGCGCGCGGGCGGCTTTATGTCTTTAAATGTAGCTCAATGAACAGATATAAAATATATTTCATAGCTGACTTTAATAGTACGAGGGCTCCTGAGCTTAACCACGCTTTAATATTGTCACGTATGGTCAAATGTGCTGCATTTAAAGTAGTTTCGCTTTGACTTTTTCCAAAACCTGTGTTTGCACAACGAAAATAAATTATAAAAATTCGAATTTTATTTCAAATAACTCCAACAGGATACATTTCGTGTATGAATATGTTGTGATCACACTAGATTTTTTTGAAAAATATCAGCTTTGTGGTTTTTGATAGAATTGATAATATGTGAAACAAAGTAGAAAATAATGGACGTAGGTTGACACATTTATGTCTATAAAACATTGAATTTTATTTCAAATAACTCCAACAGGATACATTTCGTATATGAACATGATGTGATCACACTAGATTTTTTTGAAAAATATCAGCTTTGTGGTTTTTGATAGAATTGATAATATGTGAAACAAAGTAGAAAATAATGGACGTAGGTTGACACATTTATGTCTATAAAACATTGAATTTTATTTCAAATAACTCCAACAGGATACATTTCGTATATGAACATGATGTGATCACACTAGATTTTTTTGAAAAATATCAGCTTTGTGGTTTTTGATAGAATTGATAATATGTGAAACAAAGTAGAAAATAATGGACGTAGGTTGACACATTTATGTCTATAAAACATTGAATTTTATTTCAAATAACTCCAACAGGATACATTTCGTATATGAACATGTTGTGATCACACTAGATTTTTTTGAAAAATATCAGCTTTGTGGTTTTTGATAGAATTGATAATATGTGAAACAAAGTCTTTATTGTGTTCTTCTTCTAGTGGTGGCTAGTACTGTAGTAAATAGCTTGAGGAACACTACTGCCACCATGTGGTAAGACGAGTAGGATTCTGGACCCCGCCCACAGAAGGGGTACAAAAAAGCTGTGGAAACAGAACATAGATGTGACCCGACCCGAACTGAGCCGACCTGAGCCGATCCAACCCGAGCCGAGCCGAGCGGTGGAAAAGAGGCACAAGTGTGGACTGAACAGTGCCAGGGAGCGTTTGACCGCCTGAGGCAAGCTCTGACTGAGTCCCCAGTCCTCGCTCCTGCAGACCCTTCCCTCCCCTTCATCCTCGACACGGATGCAAGTGGCGTGGGGGTTGGGGGGGTCCTGTCCCAGCTGGGGAAGGAGGGGGAGAGAGTGGTGGGTTATTTCAGCAGGGCCTTTAACAAAGCTGAGAGGCGCTACTGTGTGACAAGGCGAGAGCTGCTGGCGGTGGTACTTTCTCTACGCCATTTTAAGTACTACCTGTGTGGCTTATCATTCACGATCAGGACTGATCACTCTGCCCTCCAGTGGCTGATGTCTTTTAAAGAACCTGAGGGTCAGGTGGCCCGGTGGCTGGAGGAGCTGCAATCCTACAACTTCTCTGTCATTCATCGGGCCGGAGCCAAGCACGCCAATGCCGATGCCCTCTCCCGCCGGCCTTGCGCTGCAGAGGGGTGCAGTTACTGTGACCGGAGGGAGAGGTTGGAGGAGGAACAGCTGCATCGGAACCATCGAGGATCAGGTCAGAGTGACTTGGCGATCTGCAGAGAGCTGCAGGTGGTTGGCACGGACAGCTGGAGGCACCATCAGGAACAAGACCCTGACATCCAACCTGTGTTGCAGTGGGTGGAGAGGCAACTGAAGCCGCCGTGGGAGGAGGTTGCTGGACTCTCGCTGGCAACTAAAGGGTTGTGGTCCAAGTTTGAGGCTCTGCGACTGGAAGATGGAGTACTGCAGAGGTCATGGAAGAACCCTTCCACAGGTGAGGAGCGGTGGCAAATTGTAGTCCCAAAAGGCCTGAAAGACGTAGTCCTGCAGGGCGTGCATGGAGCGTCTGGGTCTGGACATTTTGGTGTCACAAAAACTCTCCGTCGCCTCCGACAGGGGTTTTATTGGGGCCAGTGTAGGAGGGATGTGGAGGATTTCTGCCGCTGCTGTGACCTCTGCACGGCACGGAAGGGGCCGACGGGTCAGTCTCACGCTCGCCTACAACAGTTTGTTGTAGGAGCCCCGATGGAACGAGTGGCCGTGGACATCATGGGCCCCCTACCACGCTCAGACAGGGGAAACTGTTATGTCCTGTCGGCTATAGACTATTTTACAAAATGGCCGGAGGCGTACGCCATCCCTGATCAGGAAGCAGAGACTGTGGCAGATGCTTTGGTTGGGGGCCTGATTAGCAGGTTTGGGGTACCAGACAGTATTCATAGTGACCAGGGGAGAAATTTTGAGTCACGGGTGTTTTCTACCATGTGCAGCCGCCTTGGCATCCACAAAACAAGAACGACACCATTACATCCCCAGAGCGACGGCCTAGTGGAAAGGCTCCACCGCACTCTGGGACAGCAGTTGGCCATCCTCACAGCAGAGCATCAGCGGGACTGGGACGAGCACCTGCCACTGGTGCTAATGGCATGCCGCTCAGCTGTACAGGACTCCACGGCATGCACCCCATCGCTCCTCATGTTGGGGAGGGAGCTGCGCACACCAGCCGAACTGTCCTTCGGGCGCCCGCCGGATGCACCGGATGTTCCAGCGGGTCCCGAGTATGCCCGGAAACTTCAGGACAGGTTAGAGACGGCCCATGCGTTTGCCCGGAGGCAACAGGAGCAAGCAGGCATGCGCCAGAAACGGAACTATGATGTAAGGGCTAAGGGCCGACACTTCACTCCAGGGGAGCTGGTCTGGGTGTACAACCCTCGTAGGAAGAAGGGACGGTGCCCGAAGCTGGACAGTCAGTGGGTGGGTCCCTGCAGAGTGTTGGAGCGCCTGGGGGAGGTGGTCTACAGAGTTCAGATGCCCCAAAACAGGAGAAGAGTAGCTCTGCACAGGGACAGGTTGGCCCCCTATCAAGGCAGGTCTGCACCTCAGTCCCCAGAAGGCCAATGGTCAGGGTCTCTGGTGCGTCCGCCAACCTCCCCAGAAGCCTTATCACCGACATCGAATGATGCCCCGGCCCCAGAGCCTGTAGCGCCGCTGGGAGCTCGCCCGCAGCGGACGAGGAGGGCTCCAAGACGGTTTGATGACTTTGTTTGTCCCCTCGTGGGCGAGGGACTCAGTAGTGGGGGGGTAGTGTAACGACCCTGTGTTTGGTTCTGCTTTGGGTCCAAGTATTTCTGTGTATTTGTTCAGTTGTACTGTACTGTGTTCTGTTGAGCTGTTGTGATTCTGTTGTCCCCCGCCCTCATGTGTTGGATTGGTCGTGGGGGCAGGAGAGGGGTAGGAGCAGGGAGGAGGGACCGGAAAAAGAGAGACGAAGAAGAAGAGCCCGGTGTGTGTGTTGTTGTTAGCAGGCAGCTAGCAGTGTGTTCGCTCGCGTGTGTACCGCGTTTTCTGTTAAGGCGTGAGCTGTAGCCTCGGTAATAGCAGCTCGTCCCTGTTTCTGAATAAACCCCGTTTGGCTGGACTCCGTCTGCTGTGTTGGCGTCATTACATTATTATGGTCCGGCCCAGTCCAGTGCAGACATGTTCCTGTTTTTGATCTTCTACATCTACCTTATAATGTTTTGCTACTTTGATATTTTGTTTTAATTTGTTTTAAAAAAAAAAAAGAATCTGTATTTCTCTCTTATGTTTGTCTATTGTTGATTGTTTAAGGACATTTTACTGTTGCTGTTGTCATCATTCTTTAGTTTGTAGACAGGTCTCTCCTGTAAAGGAGTTCTCGAGGCTCAGTGAGATTAACCTGACTAAATAAAGGTTGAATGAATGAAAAAAATCCAGGTCGGGCCGGGCATCGGCTTAGAAATGAAAGCTCTCACATAGCGACAAATGAGACAAACAACCATTCACTCTCTCACTCACACCTAGGAACAATTTAGAGTTACCAATCAGCCTAACATGCATATTTTTGGTTTGTGGGGGAAAACCAGAGTATGCTAGACGTGCTCTTCTGCCTGTTCTTAGCCAGGTCACCCTTGTGAAAGAAGTCTTGATCGCAATGTTTTTTTTAGCTGGTTAAATAAAGGTAAAAAAAAAAAACGTATGCATGGAGAGAACATGCAAACTCCACCCAGAAAGTTCTCCAGCCAGGATTTGAACTGTGGCGACCTGCTCCCTGAGAGGCAGCAGCTCTCTCAACTGATCCACCGTGCTGCCCAGTTTAAAAGTTATACAGTAATAAGAAAATATAAATAAAACTAGGATAAAATGAAATTAGTATTGCTGGAGTCCACTTGAGTTTTAGCTGTGCACATTTTTTATTTCCCCAATTTACTTAGGATTAGTAGAAAATCATAAACATATAAAACACATATTGACAGAGGTTTAGGTGGTTGGTCGTCCCATTGGCCCTTATCTGGACACCACTTTGAAAACTTTCAAGAGAAAAGAGTTGGTGGAACGTGGGCCAGAGCTAACGGTGGTGGAAACAGAAAGAGTTGATGCTACATGAGCTAGTAAACAATAAAAACGGGTCGGTATTGTTGAGATTTCTGCAGTCATGCCAGTAACAGGGCAATTTAAAAGAGTTTGCACTTTGGCAAACAGACAATATCCCTAAAATAAACTAGTTCGTATTCATTTGATCACCTCCCAGTTCTTCTGCTGGCAGCTCAAAAGGGACAGGTGAGCGCGCTGTCGCTGCTTCATCGGGTCCCAACCCGCAGCTCCAGCTGTGACGATATTGCTGCCGTTCCACTCTATGTGCTACCTCTTCCTCCTTCCCCCCATCCTCCCTTTCGCACCGAGTCGCTCTCCGTTCTGCTCCTAAGGTAGAACTGTCAGGTCCTTGTTGCTATGCGACGGCTGCCTTAAGATTCCCCCAATAGAGTTTTGAAGGTAATAAAACAATGCCCCAAGACAAACAGAAACTGGAACCGAAAAGGCCTCCGGGATCGAGGAAGAAAGTGAGTTGGGAGGATCACACTCGTATGGTACAACCAACACTTCTTTAGCTGTGGATTCAAATAAACAGTACTAATATTGTCAAACGGCTGCTGGATACCATGAGATGTGACTAAAAGAAAACATGCAAATGAAATAAATTGAAATCGCAAGGTGACTGAGCATCCACGCAGAGAAACAGCTGTCTTTTTCAAGGTTTCTGAGTCCCAAGGTTATGCAAACATATGGTAAGGTACAAAACTCCTCATCTATTTATACATAACCACTGGGTGTAGTTATGCAGTAAGATGTTCAAACAGGAGTTTTGATCGACATCTTCAAGGTGTTTCCTGAGCATTGGTAGGTAACCTTTTTAAAAAAAAAAACCTGTGCAGTGGTATCGCTGTGTTCCCACAGATTAAAAAAAAAGTATTTTCTGGCTGAAACCAACTGATTTGTCAGGCAGATTTGATTGCGAGGAGATGATCACTCCTCCTTTTCCTCCTCGTCTCCCATCAAGACACCCTGATAAATTATTGCTACGCAAACAAAACTTTTGAAGACAACACACGGATCCTCTGTCACATGGAAATATGGTTGGAATTCAAGGACTTTTAAAAACTTTAGCTTAATTTATTTTCTATCTGTCCAAGTCTCGGCAGGGGGTAGAATATGAAAGGCGAGCTTTTACCATCGCAAAGATAGCAAGAATACCACATACTGCACATTATACATCACACTATTAGACAGCCCTACAGCGATCTATAGCAATGGGTCGGACAAGGAATGACATGGTATAACATTTGATCTTGATTTGTGACCTTGGCCTTGGAGNTACATGACACTGTCTAGTGATGATTGTTGGATCCTATTATTACTCAAATAAGCCACTCTGAGGACATGAGAAGATTTTCAACCCGGTCTTTACTTGCAGGGGACATGCTCAGAGCCTCGTCCGTGACACTCTGCATCGGACAGGGAGGCAGGAAGTGATTGCAGTGGTGGAGAAAATACTCAAACACTGTACTTAAGTAAAGGTACAACTTAACAGACAAAAATGTAATCTAGTAAAAGTAGAAGCACCACATTAATGTTTTTACTTGAGTAAAAGTAGGTAAGTACTTATGTTTGAAAATACTTAAAGCATTAAAAGTAAAAGTACTTGCTGAATGTATTACCTAATGCAATGGTCTTTAATATCATTAAGTGTGCCTACTGTATGCAAATTTTCTGTAATACATTAATAGTGTTGAGTCATTTTAATGAGCAATACATGGTAAATGGTAAATGGAGCTTATTTATATAGCGCTTTCCAGCCCCCTTCAAGGGGCCCCAAAGCACTTTACAATACCAGCCATCCACCCAGTCACACACACATTCATACACCGGTAGCGGTAGACTGCCATGCAAGGCTTCATCCAGACCTACCGGGAGCAACTCGGGGTTAAGTGTCTTGCCCAGGGACACAATGACACATGGTGGGCAGAAGCGGGATTCGAACCTCCAACCTTCCGATCGGGGGTCGATTGCCACTACCACTGTGCCACGGCCGCCACATGTTTTTATTGTGTTTACTCTGTGACACAGTTCACACTTGGACTTGTGATTCTGTGCAGCAGAATTTCAGGGATGACCTGCAGAGTTAAATGTCACTAAGCAAAACAAGAAAGAGGAATTATTATACCTGTGAACGTTTTCATTCAACACAAAGCAAAATCAATGTGTAATTTTAACTGCAGTAAAAACATTTAAGTAAAAGTTGTCTGCCTGAAAAAAGGAACATTAGACCTAACAAAGGAATAGGAGCTGATCATATCAACTCCAGTTTGTCATCAACTCTAGTTAAAATACTGTCTGGTAAACCTTGTGTAAATAGTGAACAATATTTTCACTTCCTGACACCATTTTCAAAACTTGGACCCGAGTGTCAAGTCATTTGGAGACATCTCTTGTCTCCCGTCCCAACATGAACTGACACATTTTAATATTGCAGCAAGAATTTCTTGTTCAAGTTCAGAAGAAGTTGGTTTTCAAAGTTTTTTTAGTCCAGTCTGGCTCTTTTGGGAGAGAGAATCTGTCCTGCTGTACTGAACAGTCTTTCAATAGTCTTTCAATAAGGTCATGGGTGGTGTGTGTCTTCTGGCTGACTCTCCCCGGTGGAATCCATTTTGAGTGTGTTAGCAGTGCTATGGGTGCGCCCAGCTCAATGACATATGTAAGGCATTAGTTCTGTTGTATAACACATTCATTGTTCCACATTTAATTTATTGCGTTACTGTTTGTTTGGGGAAAAGTGTGTACCGGTAAATCAATTACAATATTTTTATTTTACAGAAAATAGTTGTTAGACTTATTACAAGGAAGCAGTATAATCATCCATCAAATGTATTATTTTGTCAAATGAAATTGTTGAAATTTTACGATTTAGTTGATTATAATATTCTGTTGGTTATGTATAGAGCACAGGATGAATCACTTCCTTTAAATATTCAGAGGTATTTTGTTAAAAGAATGAGTTGTTACCATTTAAAGGGGAAAGATATATTTATAAATCCACAAATTAGAACGAGTTTGAGGGGAAGATCAGCCATGGTTCAGGGAGTTGGGTTGTGGAACGTTTTGGAGAACAATGTTAAAGAGGCAAATTCAATGGCAATATTTAAGAGAATGATTAAGTTTAAATTGTTACAATCCTATTTCTAAATTAGTTTGTTATAAATTGTATGTTATGTTGATGGTTAAAAGCTTTGTTCATTTCTTTTGGAAATTGAAGAATTTGGCTGTGTGAATTGTTTGTTCGATAGATAAGGGGCAGATAAAATAAGATTTTTTTTTCTTAAATCTGCTGCCTTTCATTTCATATTTGTGTTTTTTCTTTTTATGTGTATATTGTTGTGTATTTTATTATAAAATGAATGACCCTGATGCATGCTCAATAATCCAGGTAGAAAAATCTAAAAAAGCTAAGTCTGGTCCTCTGGACATTTTGGACCAGACTTAGCTTTTTTAGATAAAATGAATGAATAAATAAATTTAAAAAATTCAAATCAAAAATATGCTAGAATATTTGTCAATGGTCCAGCTCTTCTTGAAGGTGAGTCCAATGTTACCTGCCCATCTTGCAGTGATTCAATGGAGCAACTCCCTTCTCGCCATTGGTTACTTTCAAACTAACAAACAAATTTAAAAAAGTAACGTGAATGTAACTTGTAACGCATTATAGAAATGTAGTGCAGAAGAAAGTACAGATACTTAATGTAAAATCAAGTAGAGTAAAATGTACCCACGTTTAATACTTAAGTGAAGGACAGATACATGAAAAATGTACTTAAGTACAGTAATGAAGTACTTGTACTGAGTTACACCCCACCACTGCTTATCAGACAGTCACTGGTGACCTCAGTCTGGCAGCTGTATATGCAGGCTCTCTGAGCAGACCAAAAGAACGCTGTCCTCAGTCCTCACACACATGGTTCAACATTAATTCAACATTAGTTTGTGATAAACATCATAAGCCTTAAACCACACATGTCAAAGTGCCGGCCCGCAGGCCAGATCCGGCCCGCAAACTCATTATTTATGGTCCCCTGGATGATTTTTTTTTTGTGATGGCCTCCCTTCTCCCCTTACAGCCATCCTCTCCACACCATTATTATGAAATATTTATTCTAGTAATTATCTAGTGGAGTTTTTTATTATTATTATTTATTTATAATATATTTGTTATAAATAGCTACATTATAAAACAATGTAAAATACTAAAAGCAGGAACATGTCTGTGTTGATTTATGCCAAGAACTTAGCAGATGTAAAGCTATTTAATATTTAATTTAATTTGTTTATTCATTCATTTAAAAGAGACGAAATAAAACAAATTAATCAAAAAGAAAACAATGAATGAAAAGAGTGCAGAAAGAATAAAAAATATATTTAATCACCCCCTTATAATAAACATTGAACCAGTCCGGCCCTTGGCTTGTAGCAAATTTGTTTTTTTGACCCTCGGTGTATTTGACTTTGACACCCCTGCCTTAAACAAATTCCCTTGGCACTAATGCAGATATGTGTCAAGTTTTGTTCATTTCTCTTGAGTGGATCAGAGGTTATAGGCTGGACAAGCAAAAGTTCATGGACACCTTCAATAGGAGTATTAAAAAAACTCCTACAAGGTTTCAACTTGAACGCTATGGTGGCCTGTTTATGTGTGACCCATGACAATTTAAACATCTGCTTTTCCCCTCCTGTTTTATCAGCTGAACAAAAATTTGGAACCTAAAAAGCGAGAGCAGAAAGAGCTTTCCAAAGCACTCTTTTCTGACACGGAACGACAGGGAAACTCTCAAAAGTAATCATCAAACATGGCACAGAGCTCGAACGCGAGCGCCTCTTCGATACGATTCATTATTTAATCGTGTAGCTTCAATCTGTGCAGTCGAGGTTAGACTGTCAGCTGAAACTGAAGACCAGAAAGATGAGAGACGCCAGTTCCACTAATCAAAATGCAAATATCTGTCTCCCGATCGGCATATCAAAACATCTCAGAGAGGTTCTAAATTGAAACAAGATGAATGTACAGGTTAGGTATTTTCATGCTTGCAACATTTGGCTGCTTTGAGATTAAAAATAAAGATATGAAAGCATATAAATTAATAAAAAGCATCCACAAAATTTGAAAAAAAAAAAAAAAGGAATGGTAAGCGTAAGGGGTTAATAAAGATAGTGCAAAGCAGCAGAACAAATATGTCAGAGGCTTTTAGTGGCATGGTAAAGCCAATAACCACAGTATTCACTTCAGAGACACCTGGTAAAGACTTGATTATATGGTGTGAAGACAAACGGAGAACTCACCTCCTGATATGTAGCTGTCAGTCACAAGAAGCTCTTCACAAGCAGGCAGGAAGAAACCGCATGAACGTACTGAATCAAGATTGTGCGCAAATTAAACAAATACCGTATTTTTTGGACTATAAGGTGCACTTAAAATCCTTTAATTTTACTCAGAAATCGACGGTGAGCCTTATAATCCGGTGCACCTTGTGCATTAATGGTGGTTGACCTCTAACCGATTTTATCTGTTACAACTGAACAATGTTGAGAGTTATTGTGAATGAGTTGAATAAATTTTGACTTATCTGACTTTTTCGTTTCGCTTAATGCGCCTTATAATACGGTGCGCCTTATGTATGAAAACAGACCCGTTCATTGATATTGCACATTATAATCAGGTGTGCCTTATAGTCCAAAAAATACGGTATTAAGAATTAGGTGGAAAGATGCAGAGGCTTCCATTTTAGCCATTTGGATTAAAATTTAAATGTCCTCAAGAAACAAAAGTCCATTTCTCTTTTGCATATTTACCATTCAGGAATGACCCCAGAGGATTACCACAGACTGATGCTTCATTACATTTACCCTCAGCATCTTGGACCACAGCGCCAAATATTAATGAAAAGTAGAGAAGTTGCATATCCTGTGAAAATGCAGTGTGAATGGATATGAACTTGCTGAAAACCACTGAAATGACTGTAGTTTTAAAGCATGCCGATCTTTAGCTGGGGGGGG
>JBBPBX010006756.1:44152-56112 GCA_038048925.1 Garcialebias charrua
CCACACCCTCAAATTAGCCAAAAAACAAACAAAAAAAGGCTGAAAAAAAAAATAAATAAATGCAGGAAGAAGCTTAAATTACCAGAAGGAATGGATAGAGCACGTTTGCTAAATTAAGCTGAAAACAAGTTAAAATGAGTGCATAAAATATGGAATTAGCTGAAAAAGCTACAAGTAACATAAAATAGCTAAATAGTAGCTGAAATAGCAGAAAAAGTTTAAGCTTGATGAACTGAGCTGAAAGGAGCAGGAAGAAGTTATAAGAAACATCAAAGTTCATACTCAATAATCCAGGTTTAAAAAATCCAACAAAGTTAAATCAGGTCCTCTGGACAGTTTATTTGTGTTGAAACATTTTGTCTCGAGAAGTTTCGTCAAGTTAGAGAGAGCACAAAAATGTTTTAGTTAGCAGAAATAATCTAAAACGATCACAAAACAGCTAAAAAAAGGGGCTGAAAGTAAGTTTAAATTTGCACAAGGAAGCTGAAAGACCCTTAACAAAATGTGAAAGGAGCAGTAAAAGGTTGTAAACAGATCTAAAGATATGAAGGATGTAAAATTAGCTAAATTAATTTCCTGTGAAAAATAAAAAAAAGTGGCAAAAAAGGCTCTAAATATTTCTAAAAGCTCAAGTTGCACCAATACCAGAAGTCATAGCACCCTTCCCCTGAAACAGCTGAACATTTTGATAGATTTGTTGAAATAGCACAAAAATAATGAAATGAGAAAGATGCTGAAAAATGTACAAGAGAAAAATGGATCACAATTGTGTGAATGCTTCATAAGCACTCACACAATTATTACTATGAATGCTCACCTCGTGATGATGCCACACGAGAAGAAGCAACATGTGTATCTGTAATCATTAAGACCCTCAGGAGCGCATGAATGGAAGGACAAAATTGCAAGGCAACATATTGGTTTGGACCAAAGTGGAGGATTGAACTGTGCATTGATTGACACCTCAGTCCCAAGAGCTGCACTGCAAGCACCTCTCAGAATACTAATGCCAGCTAATCCTAGGATACATGAACACTTTAACCAACCAGCAATACATTTGTACCTTTAAGACAAACTAGTAAAGCTTTTATTCTAAGCAATTTATTATTTAGGAAAACCTTCCTGTGGAAAGCTAGTGGGGCATTGCTTTTAAAGTATGAAACAGTTGAATTCAAATAACTCAGGATTTTCTACATTTATACTTTTGAAATTTTGAATACCTGAAAATGTTTAGAAACCCTTTTTTTTGTTGTTGTATTTTTGTGTACCTGTACTTTAAAAATAGATTTTTCAAAATAGAATAAGGGGTCTCTTAAACCTGCCACTTCTCAGAAAGGTCGCCAGATTGAATCCTGGTAGAGCTGTCATTTCTAACCCAAACCCAGAGCCCAGCTCTGCTCGACGCAGATTTGGACTGGGCTGGGCCATGACAATGTGCGGGCTGGGTTGGTGCTGGGCTTTTGATGGCGTCAGTGGAAGTGTGCAGCTGACAATCCAATTACAGGTAGTCCCCGGGTTACGACGGTCTCGAGTTACGACGTTTTGCGGTTACGAACGCCCTCCCATTGAAAAGCATTGTTTCAAGTTACGTGGTTTATGCGCCTTTACACCAGAAAATACTGAAACGAAACTTAAAACTGCAACTAAACTTACAGGAGGGAGGGAGGGGGAGCTTGAAACTTACTTACAGGAGAGACCGGAGCAGAGCAGGAGGGAGGGAGGGGGGAGCTTGAAACTTACGCTGTGGACCGCGTGAAGCTGCAGGAGCTCGGAGGTGCACGAGCTAACATGCTAACAGACGGAGGAAGAATTGACCAGCTCCCAGTAAGAAATTAACTATTTTTTTCCTTCATTATGGCTCCAAATGTGCTGTATGTGTTTTTTGATAATTATGTAGGGTACTGTGTTAGGATAGGCAAAGTGCTTGGTAACTGTACGGTACCGTACATGTATGTGTACAGTATATGGGGCGATGTGTATGTGCATTTTGACTTACTATGATTTTCGTGTTATGAACGGGCGTTGGAACGGAACTTCGTCGTAAGTCGGGGACCACCTGTACATGCCGACATGGCTTGCCATACAATCACCTGCTGCACGCGACCATTCTATGGCGCGCTGACCGACCTTGAAAGAGGTAAAAGCTTCAGATGGACTACTGCCAGTGATCCATCAGCACAAAGGGACGTTCATTCAGCTGCTACACTCAGCAGATCACAAAATATCACACATGCCACAGCAGGGTCCATGTCTGAATACAGGCAGAAGCAGGAGAAGCATTTAATGCGCATTGACAGCTCCTCAGCTCCGATCTTCTGGCTCCTTTACTCAGCCGTGCGTGTCCGCCAACAGTTAATAGTCGGTGGTATAAACAGTCAAAGCTTGATTAAAAATGTTTTGTTTTTTTCGGGTTCGGACCTGTAATTACTGTTAATTCGTCTGATCAGGTGGGGTTTGGAAATGATGGCTACGGGCTGAGGCCGGGTCTGATTTTTTGGACCCGAATGCAACTCTAAATCCCGGCCAGGGCCCATTGTGGGTGGAGTTTGCATGTTCTCTCCGTTCATATGTGGGTTTTCTCTGGGTGCTTCCGTCTCCTACCACTAACCAAAAACATGCATGTTAGACTGATTGGTAACCCCAAATTGTCCCTAGGCGTGAATGAGAGAGTGAATGGTTGTTTGTCTTGTTTGTCTCTGTTTCCCTGTGATGGACTTGAGACTTGTCCAGGGTGTCCCCCACCTCTCGTGATAGCTGGACATGGGCACCGAGGAAAAAGTGGGTAAAGATAATGGATGGATAATATAGAATAAGGTAGCAGACTATTTTGGCACATGCCTGGTTTGCTTCCTAAGCTAGGATTCAAACAATAATGGATTTTTTTCTTTCTATATTCATGGTTTATTTGAATCCTGCCATCGTTAAACTTCAGTTTTGTTCTAGAAATAAAATAAATAAATAAACATTTGGAAAGAATTATAGAGTGGAAACATTTTGCTGCAAATATTTTGGTATTGTGTTTAGCCATGCTCAGAAAGCTTTTCATTTGTATCTTCAAATGGTGGTAACACAATTACTGTCACTATGCCTGAAAGTCCCACATGTTCCAAAACTGCAGACTTTGATAGATGTGCTTTTAAATCAAATAGGGTGGTCACTCACACCTGATCATCATCCCATTGATTGAAAACACCCGATGCTAATTTCACCTTCAAATTAGCTGTTTTAGAGGTTCACATAATGGTTCACATATTTTGTCACTCACTAGTTCCAGTGTGTAATATTTGATAGTTTTCCTAAATAAATAAATGAACAAGTTGTGTCATTTGTTTAACTGGGTTCTTTTTTATCTACTTTTAGGACTTGTGTGAAAATCTGATGTTATTGTAGGTCATATTTGTGCAGACATATAGAAAATTCCAAAGGCTTCACAAACTTTTAAGCACCACTTTATACCAGAAAGTAGAAATGTATTCTACTTCTGTCCAATAAACCAGTGTTTTGAGTGTACAGGTAGTCCCCGACTTACGAGCGCTCTTACATACGAGGTCCCGGACTTACGAGCTGGCGAACAAGCAGTAAATTTGTAAAAAATACAGCACTTTTTTGTGTTTTTAGATGAAAGTGTGTTAGCTAACCGTTTGGAAACACGTTTCTGAGCATGTTTATGAAGTAGTATGAATGTTTTTGATGAAAAACGAGTGTTCGTAGTAGCGCTAGCATAAATGTTCCAACTTACGAGCGAAAATCCGGACTTACGAGAACACGTGTTTCTTGTTCCGACGTACGAATTTCCGGTTTACGAGCAACTCATAAGTACGGAACTTGCTCGTAAGTCAGGGACTACCTGTAGTTAAAAATATGCAGGTAAACTGTATGGGTTCATGTAAATAGAAACAAATTCTTGGATTTAAACAAACAACAATTGTTTATATGTTCTACCTTACAGCAGTCTGCTAGTCTTTAATGTGTAGTTTCTTCTCCCGTTCACCTCACTTACTTTTGTTATCAGAGTCTGAGGCTTCTGATTTCAAGGAGCAACACAGAGCAGGTAATGGAGAAAAACCCCAGAGCAAAGCAGCAGCACAAGCGTTGTTGTGCTGTTCATGAGTGTGACAGAAAGTTACAACCCTTTGCCAGATTACATGTGATGCACTGGTAGTTCGTGAAAAACAAACTTCTTGCTGAAGCTTGAACAGACTGGATGTATGTAATTGTGTACTGTTAGAGGTTTACATTCTCTCATCATGGACATGGATCTCTTATTACTTTCAGGCTACTATTTGTTTCTCATTAGCTTTCATGACTGACAACAACTGGTAAAAAATTATGTTTGACAGCACTTATTGGACTGACCAAAACTCATCTATCAGTCTCAGATAAAGGAATTATCAGGAACAACCCAGGCTTGTGTCTGCTATGAACAGGAAACTGCTGGAACACCAGGGTCACTTTCCACAGTGAGGCAGGTCTTTACGTTAGATATGCTTTTAAATCAAAAGCAATCCGGTAAGATGGCACCCGTGTGCATGGCTGCAGTGCATTTCCACCTCTCCTGTTGGTGTTCGGAGTTTTTGTGTTTTGTTCGTTTTTCATTAGAGACATAAATACAGTACACTGCTGGTATATGATCGGCAACACCTCCTGGATCTACGTTTTTCTGCCATGGATGTTGCTGATTTGGGCCAGTATGAGCGTACCTCTGGGCAGAGGCGGTCCTAGCCTATTTGGCGCCCTGGGCGAGCAACCCCAACGCCAGAAAATTCCTCTCTCAGAAAATTTTGAATAAAATAGATGCCATTTCCTGCATTTTGGTGATTCTGGTGTATTTTAATGGGTTGTTCAACATCTAGTTTTACCTACATATATAATCTATTCAATAACTATTTTAGAGTTAATGGCAGAACAAGAAGTAGCCTGAGACAAACATGTAGCATTAACACATTATGAACATTACTCAAAAATTGTTTCCATAAGAACATTATCAAATATTTTATGTGAACGGTAAGATACTAGCAATAACAGCATTGTGAGAGGTGGACAGTTGAATCCGGAGGCATCCACCTCTGTTTAATGATGGACGGTTTCTTTTCACAAAGATGGCCTCCTTTACTCCTCTCTCAAACCATTGTTCCTCTCTATCAAGGAGGAAAGATGACTGAGTTTGTCACAGCTCCTCAGACTGAAGAAGTCTTTTTGATACAAAGAAGAATCTGTCCAGAGGACTACATTTATTGAGCCTGCATCAGAACAATAATCTGTAAAGATTTAGTACATTTTATACGGAAAACTAATTTTGATTTAACCAATTAATATATTTTCAATGGCAAAATATGCAGGTTTATTTCATATTTCTGTCATACTATTCCCTTTCATTGCTTTATGCATTTATTATCTTACTTTTAATGATAAAAATATAATGAGTCACTACTGTTGTTTAGAAAGTGTTTATATTACTAATGCTTGTTCACACACAGTTGGAACAGCTCACCTGTTCCTTCATACTGACAGGAACAATCCCCTCATCACTCCTGGCTCTAAATCACATTAAAAAATTGTCATAATTGCACAAATCTCCCCTTTTTACCAAGACTTTTGATCAATTCAGGCCAATTTCATTAGAGAGTTGAATCATCTGACATCTCAGGGCACTTTTCATATAGAGCAGGTCTTCACCAGACTCATATATTATTTAAATTATTTAACAGATACAGAATGTTATGTCACAATGCCACACACCACAAAATTAAGTGACTTCATAATTAACTTGAACTGTGGTTTGCAGCAAAGTTCAACAGCTGCGTCTGTTTTCCTTCTCTTCTCTGCACCACCCTTACTTTTCCTCCCTTCCATGATCTTTTCACTGACCGCACGTAGTGTCACCTCCGCACCTTACTAAACCGAAACTGAAAGTGGATGAGGTGCACGGTGCCCCCCAGCAGCTGCTGTGGTGATTAAACTGAGGACATGTGAATAAATGAAGGGTGGGGCGGCACAGGAGCAGTTCAGTAGTGGTGTTCTGTGTTATGTTGTTAAAAACAAAAGTTGTAAAAGATTAAAAATAAATAAAAAATAATCGAGGCGCAGTGTCTCTCCTTCTTCTTCTGCTTTGCCGCCCCCTGCTGGACGGCGCCCAGGGCAACAGACCATATTGCCCATAGGGAGGACCGCCACTGCCTCTGGGAGACCCCCTCTGCCCCTGCTGCTCGGGCAATACCTGCCTGTTTACCTCCGCAGTGCTCCTCACCTGCCTGCACATAGAAATCGATCCAGACAAAGGAGGAAACGCGGGAGATGCGCTGGCCGGCTGGTTAAGCTCAAAGCCCTGCATGCTGCTTCGTTGTCTTCAGCTGGTGGCGATTCCCATCGCCAGCTTCCCGCATGCACGGACCAGGAAAACAACGTGGGTTTGCAGCCAGAGCAAGCAGCTCATTGTGGAAAGCGAGCCGCTGGCGCGCTCACTCAACAGCTGCTGGCTCTAAAAATATCACGATGTGCGTGGTCAACGCCCGATCTGTCTGCAACAAAACGTTCATCCTCAGGGATTACTTTGAAGAACACGATTTTGACTTTTTCTGCATCACAGAGTCGTGGATGTCACCGGGTGAGTCCAACGCATTGACGGAAATAATACCACCAAACTGTTCGTATTTTAACGACCTGCGACCATCAGGTCGTGGCAGTGTATTATTAACAATATTCAAATAAGCTTTTAACTGTAAACAACTGCCCATCCCAATCTCTTGCTCTAGTTTTGAGCTGACTGTTTTTGGAGGCCATTCACCTGCAACTTTATGTGCTCTTGTCTACCGTCCACCTCGTTCTAAGGACTTTATCAGTGAGTTTTCGGATTTCCTGGCTGAAATTACACCTAAATATGATCGGGTGGTAATTTTTGGTGATTTCAATTTGCATGTGTGTTGTCATGAGAACCCCATGGTTAAGGACATTTTAGATTTATTGGACTCATTTAATTTAAATCAACATGTAAACAGTCCCACCCAACAGCACGGACATGTACTGGACCTTGTGTTAACATGTGATGTGACTGTTTCTAATCTTGAAATAGGTGACAATGTGTTTTCAAACCACATGCCAGTCCGATTTCAGTTCACCCTCCCCCATGTATCTCCTAAGACGTGCATTCCTGCATGTAAAGGCAGGAATTTTAACCATTTAACTGCTGCACGTTTCACTGAGGTTTACAACAATGAAATAATAATTTAGTCCCCAATGTTCCTCACCACCACTGAGGAGCTGACATCCCAGTTTGACTCTGTTTGTTTAAAGGCTCTGAATCAGGGGTCACCAACCTTTTCGAAAAGGAGAGCTACTTCATGGGTACAGAGTCATACAAAGGGCACCAGTTTGATAAACTCTTCGGAAATAACAAAGCGTAAATTGAAAAAAATGTATAATAGACATATTTTTAAGAACATATTTTTAAGATAGACATTTTAAAATATAAATACAAAAAAGAATAACAACTGAATAAAATTAAATTTTAAATGCAGCTTAGTAGTGAGTTGTACTATTTTTAGAACAGGTCCGTGTGCACAACAAATGGTCCTTGGGGGCACCCGGGTGCCCGCGGGCACCATGTTGGTGACCCCTGCTCTGGATCATGTTGCTCCTATTAAATCTAGGAGACCAAAACTCAGAGCAGAACCGTGGCTGAATGTCGTGACCAGAGCTGTTAGGTGGCAATGCAGGAAGGCGGAGCAAAAATGGAGAAAAGACAGACTGCAGGTCTCTTTTCAAATGGTAAAAGAGACCTGGCGCCGATATCAGAAAGCAGTAAAAACTGCTAAATCCCAATACTTCTCTGATATCATTGCTTCAAACTCTCGCAATCCACGAGTTCTATTCTCCACCCTAAACTCTGTTCTCCACCTCACTGAACAATCACCCCTGGAAGCCTCGACTGATCTGTGCGAGAACTTCCAACATTTCTTTTTAGATAAAATTGCGACCACCCGGGCTCTCATTTCTCCCCAACTCATGATCCATCCATCTCACCTCAATCTGTTGCTGTATTTGACCATTTTGAACCAATCTCTGTGTCTTCTCTAGAGCAGGTCATGTGCAACCTGAAACCATCTGGTTCCCCCTTTGATGTGGTCCCCCCTTGGCTCCTAAAGGAGGTTTTTCCCACTCTAGGTCCCTCCATTCTCTCTATTGTAATTAGCAGTCTATCCTCAGGTGTGGTGCCAAAATCATTAAAACATGCTGCTGTTCAACTTCTCCTGAAAAAACCAAACCTCGACCCTTCAGTAGTATCTAAATTCAGGCATGACTCCAGACTCCCATTTGTATCTAAACTTCTAGAGAAAATAGTTGAGTCCCTGTTGAAGGGTTTCCTGGAGGATCACGCTATCCCGAGCTATTCCAATCTGGCTTCAAATCTCTCCACAGCACTGAGACTGCCCTACTGAAGGTCTTTAACGACATCTTCCTATCCACAGACACTGGTGACTCTTTGCTGCTTGTCCTATTGGACCTCACATCCGCTTTCGACACAATCGACCATGAGATCCTCATTGCTAGGTTGGAGCAGTGGATGGGTATCACAGGGTCAGCCCTAAATTGGGTCAGATCCTACATCTCTGACAGATCCTTTTGTGTTTCCATCAATGATTTTAGTTCTGCAGTGGCGGCTCTTAAATGGGGGGTTCCGCAGGGGTCTATCCTGGGTCCTCTCTTATTCTCCTTATACCTGCTGCCACTTGGTGCTATTTTCTGGAAATACAACATACCCTTCCACTTCTACGCTGATGACTGTCACATTTACTTCCCCCTAAGACAAAATGGTACATGGCTCTATTCAACCTCTGCTCGACTGCCTGGCTGACATCAGGGACTGGATGGCTTTAAATTTCTTAAGTTTCAATGATAAGAAGTCTGAAGCCATATTGTTCCTTCCCAATGACACAACCTCAAACCACTGCATCGACCTTTCTGCTCTACCCCTGTCTGAAAAACAAAAAGTCACAAATCTGGGAGTGATAATGGATCCTTCCAAGAAACTCAACAGTCATGTAAACATGATAGTCAAATCCTGTTTTTTCCAGCTGAGACGACTGTCTAAACTGAAGCCCATATTATAAAAAATACAGTAATTCACGCATTTATTACATCTAGGCTTGATTACTGCAATTCAATTCTGCTTGGCGTCAGTCAGGCCACCATTGCACAATTACAACTGGTTCAGAACGCAGCAGCCCAATTTTTTAACTAGTACACGCAAAAGTGAGCACATTACACCAGTCTTGGCCTCCCTGCACTGGCTACCGGTTCATCTTCGAATCCAGTTCAAAATTCTCCTGTATGTCTACAAATCACTGAACAGTCTCGGCCCCACCTATCTCTCAGATTTGATACACCCACCACGTGCTTTGACATCCCACCACGTGCTTTGAGGTCAGAGGACCGGGTACTTTTAAGAGTTCCAGTAACCCGCCTTAAGCGCAGAGGTGACAGGGCCTTCTCTGTAGCAAGCCCAAGACTCTGGAACGAGTTACCGCTGCTCGTCAAACAGGCCCCCTCCCTCTCAGTTTTCAAATCCCGGTTAAAAACTCACTACTATTCTGTTGTTTTCAACACCATCTGATTTGTATTTGATCATTATATTTATGATCTGCAATGTTTTTATGTCTTTTGTTTTATACTTCATTGTGTGTATTGCCTGTTGTTTGTTTGTTTGTTTGTTCAGCACTTTGGTTTGGCCTTATTCCTGTGTAAAGTGCTTTATAAATAAAATGGTATGGTATGGTATGGTATGTTGCAATGAACTGAAAAGGCATTGATCCAAAAACAAGCTCCTGCAGTTAAAGTGCGACTAAACCCAAAATTAACTTTTTTTTTTAGCTGATAAACTCCCTAGAATGTGTTTAAAATGTTATCTAGCACTATGGCTGTGTTTATTCTCACATAATTGTGCATATCTGTGTAAATTGGCAATATTTGGCAATATTTGGTCTAAAAATGTGTTTACGGTAGTTCTATGGGTTGAACTGGTGGATTACACCTTAATTTTCTTATTTGTGCAAACGCTCATGTGTGACATGTCTGCTCATGTGTGATGTCACACAGGTGGTTCAAGCAGAGCCAATCCCCTGCAGAGATGAGAAGTGCATACCTTATATGGAAGTGCTGCATTTCACTCCTGACAAGCGGTTTTATTTTTATTTTCATTTTCATTTTTTTAGGCCTTTGGTTTTGGATGGAATGGGTGGAATGGATAAATACATCTACATGTTTATTCTTTGTTGTTGCTTGGTGTATGTTGTTGGCTAGAGGTTTAATTTGTTTTAGGTTGTTGCAGGTGGAGGCGTGAACAAAAGCACAACTCTACCTCCACCCTTCCTTGTCTCTCGACACGCCCATTTTCAGGGAGATTTTGGAAGGAGGAGTTACCGTCTCAACCTGGGTTTAGTCTCACTTTAAAGGGACACCTACTTGAAAGTTTTATGGTCAGATGAGACAAACATGGAGCCATTTTGCAATAATGACATGAGGTATGTTTGTATGAATCAAGTTGAGGCTTTCAAACCTAGGGCCTAGACCAACTATCAAGCATGGTGGTGGCAACATCATTCTGTGGTACTGGTGCATTGATGGAATGTTAAATGAGGACTGCTTTCAAATTCTTAAAATTGACTTCTGATCAAGAGCTAAATGGTTGAAACTTGGAAACAGTTGAGTGATGCAACAGGATATTGATCCCAAATACACATCAGAACTAGTTCCTGGTTGGATAAAGCAGCAAAACTGGTTTCGGGCCGAGATGGTGTAGAGGTGGGACAGCCGACTTGGGACCAGAAAGTCTTTGTTGGACTCCCAGTCATTGCCACATGTCGTAGTGTCTCAGAGCAAAATGTAAAATTTCCAATTGCTCCCAGGGATTTACATAGCTGCCCACTGCTCCACCTGGGTGTATCTCACGTGTAATGGGTTGAATGCAGAAAACTATTTTCGCCATTGTATGGGAACATAAAATGAGGACAATCTCAGACTTCACTTTCCTTCTGATTGGATGAAGCAGGTGAATTTTAAGCTTACGTACTGGCCTTCCAAAAGCCTTGATCACAGATTCATTGACAATTTGTGGACTGTGGTTAACAGTCTGCTCTGTTTTCGAAATCTAATGAATTTAAGTTAACTCCACCAATTCTGCCAAGACGAGTGATCAAATAACCAGACAGACTTATGCCAGGAGCTTGTTGATGTGAGCCTGCATCTATCTTTCCTCACTCACTCTGGTATGAGGCGGACATTTTCTCCTCCCTCTCCTGTTATCCTCCTGCTTTTTGTTCTCTGTCTGTGTATCGGAGCTCCTATTTTTACACATCTTTCGAAATTAAAACTACTGTTATGGATCTGATCAAATGGACTTTCAACGCAATTGACAAAATATTTTCAACAAAGTGATAAGGTCCTGGAGAGCCCTCATGTTCCACTGAGAATCTCAGGAGGACTCCGAAGACATACAGTATACAATCGGATTATGATAACAGGTTTCCTGCTTTTTGGAATTGGCTGGTTCCTGGCCTATCAACATACAAGAAGACATCTGTAGCTAATTTGGCCCGCATCAGGCTGCCTGCTTGTGAAGGTTTGGTTTGTGCTTTGAGGACTCAAAATCAGCTGATTTACGAGCTAAATCGTAAGATGGAAGGGATTTGTGAGAATCGCAGGCCACCTGCGGCTTTGGGACTCACCAGCATGAAACAACCTTGGAGGGGCTTGTAAGCGCGGACCAGTAGAATGCACGCTAATCTGGCCATTTTGGATCTTGAAAGCAGTTCAAAGTTCAAAGTTGACAAGAAAAATAATTTTCCTGAAAAGAAATCCACAATTGTGGCTTATCTGAATCTGACTTCCTCCGTTGGCCTCAAAAACAGTCCGACTTATTAATTTCTCCTGGGAAATGTGTAAACTAAGAAAAAACAAAGATTTGT
>JBBPBX010006757.1:8191-67441 GCA_038048925.1 Garcialebias charrua
TATATATATATGTATATATATATGTATATATATATATGTATATGTATATATGTATATGTATATATGTATATGTATATGTATATATATATATGTGTATATATATATATGTATATGTATATATGTGTATGTATATATATGTATATGTATATATATGTATATGTATATATATGTATATATATATATATATATATGTATATATATATATATATACAGTGCTTTAAGTGGGCCGGAACTCACCGGTACCCAGTTCCGCCACTTCTAAAATTTAACCCTGAGAGTACCGGGACTTTTTTTAAGCGTAAGGTGCGTTCCGGAACTTATTTTCGTCTTCTCCACTTGAAAGACCCGTGGCAGATTAGAATGCATCATTTCCCCCGACTGGATTTCAAGAAAGAGTAATGCATCTTCACGACAATAAAACATCTTTGGTGGAGCGCGTCATTTGGCCAATCACAACCTCAGGATAGACAGGGGGAGGAGACAACAGCGAAATCTGTAAAAAAAAAAATAAAAAAAACTGCAGCGCGGCAGAACGCGAGGGAAGCGGAAGTAACTCCTCCAACGTGTGGGTAGTTAATATTTTTATACATGCAGTGTAACCATTGTTTAGTAGAATGGCATGTTGTGTTACAAATAAAACTAAATAAAAATTAACAAAATAACAGTCAATTGCACCCCTAAAGCCACTGTGATAAAGTATCACATTAATTTAATTATCTTAGCCACAGGAGTGAATTTATTGAGGACCAAATTGACATAATAATAAATAAATAAATAAATATATATATCTGACATAAAACAATACATATACTGTATAAATCAAAGTAGAAATATATATCCTAAATAATAATAAATAAAAGAATAAATATATAAATCAAAGTAGAAATATATATTTTAATGAGAAATAAAAGCATAAATATATATATTCTTTTTATATCTCCTTACACATGAGAAATAAAAGCATAAATATATATATATTCTTTATTATATCTCCTTACACATGAGTTTCCGTCAATAACAATAGATATTTTGCTTTGCCTTTTTCTCACTGTTTTTCTGTTTGCTGTATTTATTTATTGCTGTATTGTTAGCTGTATTTATTTCTGTATTGTTTTCTCGCTGCATTTCTGCCTCTTCGTTATGTTAATGAGGAGGGCTGCTTTGTCCAGCTCTTCTATTGGTCAATAAACAGGAAATAGAACGATCAGTGTGCAGATCGATTGAGCATGCCTGCGCTGCAGTCCTCTTAGGAGATCTCCGTATTTGAGAGGAAGTAAACATGTATCGTAGGATTGCTGAAGAATTAATGCACGTTGCTAGCTTAGCTGAAAGTAATACAGTCAGTGATGACTATTTACGGTTTCGAGTCGATGTTTTGAGTGAGTGGCTGGTCCAGGTAGCTGCAGACACGGATACTGAAGCTGACTCATTAGTTGTCCAGATTTTGGAGGAAGTGGCTTGTCGTTTGCACAAATCTGTGTACCCCACAAGAACAGCTGGAAGACCTGGATATTTGCTGCCCGCTGACGTCTTTAAGGGACCTCAGACAACCTAAGGAGTCTACTAACTTTTTGGACTGGCTGGGGTCTGGTCAGCTCCAATCTGGAGGTAGAAGTTGTTGACTGCCATCTCCCGCAGTCATCCACTTGCTTCCTGACGTTGGAAGTTGTCCAAAAATCACAAAACCTATGCTGACTTCCACCAACACCTTATGGCCAGCATGTCTTCAAGCTACTCTTGTTTTGGCCTAATTTGAACCAGGCTGTTTCAACGTTTTACAAGTTTATGCACTTAGAAATGCACTATGTATTTTTTCAAATGTAGCAGGATGACCTGCGGTCATTGAATGCACCACACATGCAGAGATGTGATTGGTGGGTCTGGGGCTACTTCCGGTATAAAAAGGGGTAGTCCTCATTAGTTGACGCGTCATCCGTGCTGGCTGTGTCGCGCTAGCGTTGAGGTGCAGGGTCGCGATGATCCACTGTTCTCGCGACCTGTACGAGTTTCCTGTTTCCCTCTGCTGTTGAGGTGGAACACACTGTTGCTGTTTGTCCTTGGCGACAGTCTGCCTCCTGAGTCCTGTGTTGTTCGTGGCCGTGTCTACTGTTGTCCCGACTGGTTCTGCCCCCATCCGGGTCGCCCCTCGCCTTCCGGCTGGTCCTGGGACTGTTTGGCGCCCGTTGTCTGGACGGCGTGGCGTGGGCTACGTCACGCGTCCTGCGGGCCGAGCTAGATTCATACTCGACGCGTCGCGCAGCGCGCGAGGGTGCGCGCTCCAAAAGTGACGCAATTTCACAGTCCCCGCCCCTGCGTGTTGGCTCCGCGCGTGGGATTAGCGCGTGTCGTGCACCTCTGAATTTTTGAAACTCCGCAAGCCTATGCGCGCGCGGTGGGCGCTACGATTTGATTGACAGGTCCCAACCCGACAGCCTTCACCCTCTTCACGCCGGAGCCTGCAGCTGTTTGCGCCGCTGTGGTCGTGGAGACGGAGTCGCGACGCATGGAGGAATGTTTTGTGACACAAAATGTATTAAATTCTCCTTCATTCCTGATCTGGAGTCGGACTTTTCTTTTGTTTTTTCGCCAAAAGTCACGTGATCGCTTTCTCCTCCGCTGACTCCATGCATTAAAACCGCAAATAAAGACAACAGTTCAGCACGCGAGCGGAAAGCTATTTGTTTTTGTTGTGTGATTTCAAACAGTTCTTCTTCTACGGTAGATTTCTTCTTCTACACCTTTCTTGCAACATATGCACAGGTTTTAGAGGGTACTGCCTCCTGCTGGTCCGTAAAAGAACAGCACATTGTACGGTGGCCGAGGGGTGCAAACGCGCTGCAAAAACAGAACAGCACGCTGCAAAAAGAAAACGGCGTTCCAAAAGTTGAAACACGCATCAAAATGAAAACAACAGCGTTCCAAAAGTTGAAACACGCATCAAAATGAAAACAGCAGCTTTCCAAAAGTTGAAACACACATCAAAATGAAAACAACAGCGTTCCAAAAGTTGAAACACGCATCAAAATGAAAACAGCAGCGCTCCAACAGATGAGGCGCACTGCAAAAGATAAGTCGCGCTCCCAAAAGAGGACGACCTGCAAATACAGAACGAGCTGCAAATAGAAAAGCCACAACGGAAGTGCTCCAGACCACTAGGGGCAGTCGAACAAAGAACAAATCATAAGCATATTATAGTTTTCGGAATGGCAATAGTTATTTGTGTATTTTAACTTGAAGAATGTTTTACACATCAAAACTGTCCCATTGTATTTGTTTTAATAATGTGCGATAGAGTGATAACATATTGATGCTTGGTTGGCTTAGTGGTCTAACACAATGCCTCGAATGTGGGAGATCTGGGTTCGATTCCCGGGCTCGGAAATTTTTGTGGTATTAATTTTTCTTTTTTTTAAGCCTTTTGTTTTGGATAAATCGGATGGAATAGATAAATACATCTACATGTTTATTATTTGTTGTTGCTTGGTTTATGTTGTTGGCAAGACTTTTAGCTTGTTTTAGGTTGTTGCTGGAGGAGGCGTGACAACCCCCAACCTCCTCCCCACGCCTGCTGCCTAAAACAAACTAAAACTCTAGCCACCAACATAAACCAAGCAACAACAAAGAATAAACATGTAGATGTATTTATCTATTCCACCCGATTTATCCAAAACAAAAGGCTTTTAAAAAAAAAAGAAATTAATACCACAAAAATTTCCGAGACCGGGAATCGAACCCAGGTCTCCCACATTCGAGGCAATGTGTTAGACCACTAAGCCAACCGAGCATCAATACATTTCATCACTATCGCACAGTATTAAAACAAATACAACGAGATAGTTTCGATGTGTAAAATATTCTTCAGTAATAAATAAGTTAAAATACACAAATAACTATTGCCATTCCGAAAACTATAATATGCTTATGATTTGTTCTTTGTTCGACTGCCCCTAGTGGTCTGGAGCACTTCCGTTGTGGCTTTTCTATTTGCAGCTCGTTCTGTATTTGCAGGTCGTCCCCTTTTGGGAGCGCGACTTATCTTTTGCAGTGCGCCTCATCTGTTGGAGCGCTGCTGTTTTCATTTTGATGCGTGTTTCAACTTTTGGAAAGCTGCTGTTTTCATTTTGTTGCGTGTTTCAACTTTTGGAACGCTGCTGTTTTCATTTTGATGCGTGTTTCAACTTTTGTAACGCTGTTGTTTTCATTTTGATGCGTGTTTCAACTTTTGGAGCGCCGTTTTCTTTTTGCAGCGCGTTTGCACCCCTCGGCCACCGTAACATTGCCATGCGCCGCCGTGGGACAACTATAAACACAGAGGCGACAACGCATTTCGCCGCACGGCACAGTGCACGCGCAGCGCGCGCGCTCCAGCCTACGGACCAAAGCGCGAGTCTGCCTTGAGCCGACGATGCCAGCTCAACCACTCATACAGGCGTCGGATTGAGTGGCGTCTCTTTGGGAGCTGCGGATCTCACCAGGGTGGACTCTGGACTACTGTTTTACTGATTGAGCATCTCGAATGCCTGGTCCCCACTGCACAACTCGAAACGCGCCTGCCGCCCCCTTTTGGCCGCTTGTCACGGTCCCACTGGCCACTGAAGACCGTCTGATGACGCGCACTAGGGGGTGGCAGTGGGAGGGGTCAGAAGCTCGTTTTCCGGGTTCAGTTGTTGTGTTAACTGCACCTCCAAAGGTCTTTGATGAGATAAAACGTTTTTTTTTTTAATGTTTGGGGTGATCTACACTGGAGAGAACAGCAGCCTGTCAGCAGCAACTGTAAAAATGCCACGTTTATTACAGGAGTTTGGTTCCAATTCATGGAGGCTCGATCTGGTGAGTTTAAAAAGTCCAAAAAAAAGTCCCGTTGTGGTTGTGTAATCAGATAGCAGAGGCTCTCCCGACTGTTTTCTGGACGCGTCGAGCCACCAGAGATCGGATTTTCTGGCGTTGGCAGTTCGACGCCTAGGTTGATTTGGACGCGCGCGTGCGTGGAAAAGGAACTACAGGCTGCCGTCGCGCCGCTTCGATCACTCGAATCGCGCCGCTTCCCGGCTCGCCGTGACTCCACGCGTCTCCTCATAGACTTTGAATGTAAACCGGCCGCTTCAGCCGCCCGACACCAAGGCAGTGGGTACCAGGCATCAGGCGGTGACATTAACACTGGTGTATGATTTTGTGTGTGAGATTGTCCTGTTTTTAGAGTATTGCACTTTTATTGTTTATTGGAGCTTTAACTACCTTTTTAAACTGTAAATATTTTAAATTTAGGATTTTAGCCTTTTTAAACTGTAAATATTTTAAACTTAGGATTTTATTTAATTAAACTACTGTGCAATTTATTGGTGTCTGTGTGAACTTGTCTCATGCCTCATCTGCAACAGGTCTATGTGCCTTAAGGGTAACTTTTAGTAAAGTTTTTAACCAAATTCACTTATTTTATTAAAAATAGATTATTTATTTTTTAAACTAAAGTTCCCTATTTTTATCCATACCCGTCCGGCTACACAAAGTTACGACTTTCAAATGTTTTTTTAATTGTTATGAAGTAGTGTCTAGTGCACTTGTTAATTACTTCAGTTTGACAGAACTTTGCATTCTTGTTTCAAATAAAACAGTTTAATGTTATTGTAGAACATATTTTGAAACTTCTACCTGCTGATATAAATTGTTTACCCAGTTAACACATTTATTAGCTGTATCACAGAAAATGTTAGGAAATATTAGACCGTCATATTAATTAATTTCGTATCTAGAAATTGCTTACATACAAAATGTTAAAGCTGATGTGGTTGAATTTGTAAATAAAATTACAATGGTTTAATAATGGTGACTTTATTACAAAAACATGAAAAAGCACATGTAAACACAGAATAGGTTCAATTTAAATAAGTTAACATACAATTTATTTTCTTTTACAATATAGAATGTAACTTGAATAATATCACTGTGTAGTATTATGTAATCAGTCTTAATAAATAGCAAGTTGGCTCTGTTATAACGATGTAAATTTCAGAACCTTTCAGCAAAAAAGACGGCACAAACATTTTGATAATACATTACACCCACCTAAAAGATTTTTATGTATCAATGAAAAAAAAGTTGCACCAAAATAGGAATGAAGGAAATGTGTTTTGTATTTTCAATTTACATATTTCCAAAGATTCCAGTCAGAATATCAACTGTCTGGCAATAAACATTTATCACATTAGAAAACAAGGACGTTGGATCCGGTAGTGTTTCAATTTCCACCTGAGTCAAAGGCCTTGGAAGCTCTACCTCTGGCACAGTCACGCCATCATGATGGCCACCATAGTGGCTCTCCCCATCAATGCCATACTGGTTGTCAACCTGTCAAAGAGTTAAGAGAACATGATATAAATAGCATCCAGTTTACACACACTGGTGTTTTTTTTAAACCACAAAAGCAAACTTACAATTGCACTTTGTAAAACGGCATAAATTAAACAAACCTGTGCGGGGTCGTGACCTGCACGTGGGTTTTGAGACCACAACAGCAGTGGTGACTGGTTCTGTTCTGTGCGTAGTCTGTGGTGGTTCCAGCCGTCTGTGAAGAATTGCAGATGTCTGTTGATTTGCGGTAGAAAGGTCCAGTGTAATGCGTATAAGTGCACCTCGTTGTCTGTTTGCAGTAGGCCCTCGGTCTCCAGGTAGCAGAAAGTTGTATAGAACAGATCCAACACTGCCCCAAACACATCTTTCCATAACCTCTCAATCCTGGATGGAAACGACATTTTAGTGTGAAAAAGGAGCAAAAAAAGGTTGTCATAATACACTAATATAAAGACCAACAACTTAAATACTTACAATTTGACAATCAATGATAGTCATTTTATGCAACTGTTTTTAGTCATTAGACAAATTTGTTGCTTAATGAGTTTAATCAGTTTTGTTGCTTAATCAGCTTAGATCAGAGCAGTTGAATCTTCCAACAGCCCGGAGACATGGAGACACCAGAGAAGACGTGAGAAAAAAGAAAAGCGAGGATGTCGTTGTGGACTTACAGCTAAGCTAAAAGCTAACCCTTTCCAATTGGTCCCTTGAAAGAAAGTTGGACTATGTGAAGCTGGATTTAACCACCAAAGGGGAAACAAGAAACTAATGCATTGTAATTTTCTGAGAGACATGGCTAAACTCATCTGTTCCTGATAATGCCATCAGCCTGGAGGGGCTAACAACTTTTAGAGCAGACAGGAGCCATAGTCTTACAGGTAAATCCAGGGGAGGTGGTGTTTGGTTTTACATTAACAACAGCTGGTGTAACAATGCCACCCCGCCATCCAGTTATTGCTCTGTGGACATTGAGTTCATGACCTTTCTACTTACCCCGGGAATTCACGACGGTTATTTGTCATACTATTTTGGAAAAGGTAGCAACTTCCATGGAAGTAGTCAGTATGAAAACATGGAGAATGGAGAATAAATCAAGACTTTAATAAATACCTCTGGTTATGTGTGCTTCTTCCTGTTATGTGAGAATTTCTGTTTTGGCCTCTGGTTGAGACCATGAAGTGTGCCACTAGTACGTTCTCCCCTCCTTTGTCTGAACGAACACGAGATGGCACTCCATATGTATTCACAGCTTCAAGAAAGCTCTGAAGAACTGTTGTGGCACGATTGTTTGTAGCAGCAGTCAGGTAAACAATGAGGCGACTAAAGCCATCAATGCCCCCGTGAACAACGAATCGCCATCTATATAGACAACAAAAACATTTTTGATTATCACTGGTAGAAGAAACTTTCTTTTGTTTGTTGAATGCAGGCCTGGAATTCACAGAGAAGGAAAATCACAACTGCAGTGCTCTTATTCAGCAGAGTAAATGTTTACGTTAAAACACAGAGTAGTTCCATTAAGAATACATTTCTCACTTATGCTAAGACGATTTTAAAAACTTTAATGTCATTGTGTTAGTTGGTCTCTGTGAAAAGTTTCTTAATGAAAGTAATCTGTAATCATCATCACTCCTTATTCACTACAGTACTTTTAAAGAGTACATGTATTTGTAATGTCAACTTAATTACTCTTTTTTAAACATTACAGTACATTAATATGGGACCATGAACAGTCAAAAAATTTCTATGAATAAATTTTTCCTTTAATGATCACACTTAACTTACATGCTTTTCATTATGGGAATGTATGTAATAAAGCAGCTACAGAACTGTTACAAACATGAGAAAAATAATTTTTCTTAATAGGTTTATATTTTTCTTAATAGGTTTATAGGCTTCGTAATAAGTGTGACCCGTAAGAAACAGAATGATTTAAATAAAGTTATCAAAACCATTTCAAAGTTGATGGTCACTGAAGAAGAGGGAAAACATTTTATGCTTGATTTGGGACGGTTTAACTAAATTTAAATTAAAATCTGGCAGATACTAATCAAACACTCAAGCATTTATGTGGTCTATTTATTTTACTGGTCTTGTTATTTCTCTTTGTTCAGGAAGTATGTTAAGTGTTGCTTTTCTTTTATCAAACAAATAATTCTCACCGTAAGTTTATGGTTTCCATCTATGTGCCACAAGCTGTTTGGAGCTGGAACAGTATCTTCTACGACGAACAGTGCGAAGCTGGAAAGTGCGCATCAAATTTCCTTGCTGGTTGCTTCTCGCACTCTTCTTCCTTGAAAATTAAGTAAACCATAATTAAAAAACATGTTTGATTTGGAGGTGATGAACATAATGAAATGAGTCCATGGTGTAATAATTACAGTTGAGATAAGATTACAATATTGCTATGCCACTGCAATACATTAGAACATTTAAGTTACTTTCAAGAGTATGACATGTAATTTTCTTTGTGATCTTTTTACGTTGTGGTAAACTGTTATTTGTTACCAATCCAATGTTATATACAACTGCAATTGGTGTTGGTATAAGCAGCCATAGGCTCATCTGTTGACTTACTTTGGATACGAATACCTCGGGCATCCAAGTAGCCCCATAGCAACGTGTATCCTGTATTAGGGTGATGACTTCAAATCTCTCGCACAACTCCATCCAGCTCATCATCGTCAATGTTGCAGTATGAGTCAGATACTCTACAAGAAAAAATAAAAGTCAACCGAAAGTGAGGTTCTCCACACGGAAGAAATTGGATGGACAGAATTTCTGACACAAATGTATTACACAATTTGAAGACGAATTACCATAACAGTCATGTGGAAGTATCTGAATGGTGGACATCAACAAATTCGTAAATACTTTTCTGATGCCATCTACAAATCAATATATTTGAATGAATCAATCAATCCATCAACACTTATCCTAGTTGGGTCATGATGGGTGAGGGAACCTATCTCCAGAGGTCAATAGGCCAGAAGCAGGGTACACCCTGAACAGATGGCGAGTAAATCGTAGATGAATATGAATATCTCACAATTCTAAACTTCTTGTGGATTAAAGGCTTAAGATATGTTTTACTATTAAAAGTCGATATTTGAACACAACAGATGTTCCGTAACAACCGGAATCATAATAAAAATATAAAATACAAATAAGTTCAAAGTAGAAAAAGAAATACCACACATGTGTACTTACCTTATACCGTACTCTGCCATTCGCCTATAGACTGTTCTTTCACTGACCCCAAAAAGTCTGCCAATATCCATGACAGATACTCCCGCATGAAGATATGATTCCAAGACGTCAGCGGGCAGCAAATATCCAGGTCTTCCAGCTGTTCTTGTGGGGTACACGGATTTGTGCAAACGACAAGCCACTTCCTCCAAAATCTGGACAACTAATGAGTCAGCTACAGTATCCGTGTCTACCTGGACCAGCCACTCACTCAAAACATCGACTCCAAACAGTAAATAGTCATCACTAACTGTATTACTTTCAGCTAAGCTAGCAACGTGCCTTAATTCTTCAGCAATCCTACGATACATGTCTAATAGTTGTTTACTTCCTCTCAAATACGGAGATCTCCTTAGAACTGCAGCGCAGGCATGCTCAATCGCTGATCGTTCTATTTCCTGTTTATTGACCAATAGAAGAGCTGGATTTAGAAAGCAGCCCTCCTCATTAACATAACGAAGAGGCAGAAATGCAGCGAGAAAACAATACAGAAATAAATACAGCTAACAATACAGCAATAAATAAATACAGCAATAAATATAGCAAACGGAAAAACAGCGAGAAAAAGGCAAAGCAAAATATCTATTGTTATTGACGGAAACTCATGTGTAAGGAGATATAAAAAAGAATATATATATTTATGCTTTTATTTCTCATGTGTAAGGAGATATAAAAAAGAATATATATATTTATGCTTTTATTTCTCATTAAAATATATATTTCTACTTTGATTTATATATTTATTCTTTTATTTATTATTATTTAGGCTATATATTTCTACTTTGATTTATATATTTATTGTTTTATGTCGGATATATATTTATTCTTTTATTTATTATTATGTCATTTTGGTCCTCCATACGAATTTAAAAACAGGATGATGTCTATAGAAGAAGACTAGATGGCAGGTTTTTCATTTGCTGTTGTTGTGACTGCACTGATGACTGAACACCAAACTGCAAGGCAAGGGCCTCTCTGTTCATGAACTGCACAGCCTGTTGAAGGCGTTCATGAGACTATCACTGCAAACCCTGAAAGAATTCACACCATCAGCTGATCACCTCCGCAGGTGGTACTCCGTGTTTGATGCACTGCATGGTGAGTGTTCAAGATGATTTGAAGATCTCAGAACAATTGAGGATAAAATGCAGATGATTTATGCTGGTGAAGATTCTCAGTCGTCCAAGACATGATAAAATCAAAAAAGGCGTTCAATACAGGATCAACTGGACTTTATTTGTTGCCGAAAACGTTTCGACTTCTGTCCAGAAGTCTTTTTCAATTCTGAATGAATGGAAGCTGTGAGAACGAGAAGTTTTATACAGGCTGACAAGCCACGCACCAACATATGAAATTGGAAACTGAAATAACACCACAAAATACCTAACATGCCCATTCTATTTAAATTGACAAAACAAACACATCACAGCTTAACTGAAGGGGGTTTGTAACACATACATGTAAATTGAAAGATCACACCTTAACAGTAGGAGGTTCCCTTGAGGTCTCTGGTAGAAGACACAAAACCGTATGTAAATTGACAAAAAACACCTCCCAAACAACAACAGAGGCTACTCAGAGAACTTTGTTAGTCTAATTTACAGACAAGACATCCCTGCTCCCATCCAGTATAAAACGTTTCGGAATCAAATCCAAAACTGAGTTGATTTACTCTCCTTTCATCTGCAGTGCTGATGATGCACCCAGTGATGTTCAGCTGGAACTCATGGACCTGCAGTCTGATGTGGGACTGGCAGAACATTTTAAGTCCAAATCAATGCTGGATTTCTACTCCTCTCTCAAGGAGGAGAACTTTCCAAACACGAGGAGACTCAGAAGATGTTGGTTCTTTTTGGCTCTAATAACATGTGAACAAACAGTGATGAAGTTTACCAAATCCAGGTGTAGATCATCTTTCACTGATGATCATCTGCCAGCTTTGCTTCTCATCTCCACCTCAGACATTCAACCTGATTTTAATGCGCTCATTAAAGTCCAACAGAGACCAGATTTCTCTCACCGAACAAGAAAAAAGAACTGTAAAACATCAAATGACGTGGTTAGACTTCAAATGTAAAGGCACCAACCAGTGAACAGGAACTCAAAATCACAGTTCAGTGACAATCACTATTATATGATGTTTTGTAATATTTGAAGTACAAAGGCAATATTGTGATGTCTTTAGAAAGATAAGAACCTCTTTCCAACAATACATGAAACTCAAAATGTGCTTTTGGGTGATTATGGCTGAAAATGATCACTAATAAAATCAGTCACAATGGTAAAATATTCAGTGTAACATTGTACAGTACTGGGAAATTTCATTGAGTAAATGACATTTTTTGTAAAGAAACCTCTTACTGTATTTTGTTGATTAATCATAACTAATACTTTTACCAGTTTGTCTAAACAATGATATTTACTGCTTTTAATAAAGAAATAATATTATGCAGTATTGAATTATGTCATTTGGCCCGGCCCCCCACAATATTTTCTATTTCTCATGTGGCCCCATGGAAAAAACAATTGCCCACCCCTGATCTACACACTAGGAATGTCAGTTTAGGTCCCACCTTCCCCCTGCACACAATCACAATGTTATACGAGTGCTCTTTTAAGCGTCAAATAACTACACATAAATGTGTTAGAATAATTTTTAATTGAACGGAATAATTTTTAATTGAACAAACGGCAAGGTAACAACTACTGGTATGTAAATCAACAAAAGTCAAACAATTTGTAGTTGAGCAAACAGCAAGGTAACAACTATGTAAATCAATGAAAGTCAAACCCCTAGAAAGTTTTCAGAGGTGTATTTATTTATAAAACTAAAGTTAATGTTCGGTTTGATTACACTGAGGGGGCAGGACTTAAAACTGGTAACGGGACAAGCTGACAGGTAAGCTGGTCGTGCTGTCTCCAACTTGTGGGTTCTGGTTGGGGGTCTGGATACAGTCTACAATATTGGACAGGTGTATTATCTGTCATCCACCAGGGAGGTGTTGCAGCACCCTCCACACCCCTAGTAATTTTTAAATAAAAACATTCAACTTGACCCTGAGAATTTCTCCAGATAAACGACAACCCATCTGGCTCTGATGAAGACCACATCTGTAATGCACTGGTTGTACAAAAGGCATGCGTTACAGAACAAGGCGATGTGCGAAAAACTGTTGTGATGACCGTTCGCTCATGTGATTCAATAATACACTATAGAAACACAAGAACAGATAAACGCATCTCTTTGGAAAGATGTTACAACCTGAACTCTGTGCTTCGTTAGAGCTCGGAACTTGTTAATGAGAACAGACAGCTTCTGACCCCTGTCCAGGATCTCCAGGCGCTGCAGGTCCTGAAGACGGTGGAGGCACAAGAAGTCTTTCTCAGGCACGAGATTCTGGCGAAGCCGGAGACTTCTGAGCTTTGGGAAGAGCTCTGGGATTCGAGCAGTGTGAGCTCCCAAATATGAAGGCCAAGGGTCTACGTGGAGGTGGAGGAGATTTGGCACCTGCGCCGCTACCGCTGCCAAGTCTCCTGAGGACAAGCCAGGGATGCACAATGTGAGGCTAGTCACGGTGGCTGGGATGGAGGTGGCGTACAAACTCACGGGCAAGCCTTTGAAGATGACCAGGTTGGACAAGCTGGTGAATTCAGACAGCCAACATTTCAGGTTCTCAACTAGTAACGGTTCTGGAAATATATCAAGTGAATTGTAGAAACCGGCACGACTCCTCAGGGAATGGGTCAATGCATCTTCAGGCAGTGGATGAGTCGAGCGGTTGGGGTTGATGAGCTCAAAGCTGGACAAGGAGGGCACTTTTCCAAAACCTGGTCCTCGAACCTGAGGAGGATAGGTATAGTCCCCAGACAGGGACAGATGCTTCAGTTCAGGGAGGGCAACAAACATGTCAACCATCCTGACAGGTTTTCTAAAACAATTGTTGTGACAGACCAAAGATGTAAGACTCCTGAGGTAAGGCATCAACAAAAAGAAGTCAAGAGAGGGAGGTCTGACACCACATAAGCTCAGGTGGGTGAGATGCTGGAGTTTCAACCCCGTGTTTGCATTTATTTGCAGAGGAACATCTCTCAGAGCCAGACGAGTCAGATGTGGAAAGTCGTTCGTCAAGTAGAGGGTCGGGGGCTGAGACTCGACCGACTCTATCAGCACCGAGGTGAGAGCAGGGAGAGCCTGAGAGAGGTGACTCCAGTCCTCATCTTTAGTGCTCCTCATCACCACACTGGAGACTTTCCTGCGACGAAGAATGTCCCAGAACCGAGCGTCGGACGAGCTTTTCTTGTAGGTCAGAACGACAGTCCAGTCTTTCCAAAGAGACCAGTGGTCGATAAGTTTCTTGAAATACTTGGAGCATGCCCGCACGCTGCCTTTGTCTTTCACTGACAAAAATCCAAATATGTGGTTCCACACTTCAGGCGGAAAGTGGACAGAAGATGGACACAGGGACATCTTCTTCTGGTGTTTATCGGCGTTCGTAATATGTTTATGGCGAAACAGAACGAATTTCCACGCTTCAGAGTTGACCCGGAAGCACTAGGTGCAGTGTTGCCAGCAGCCAGGTGAGAAATGTACGATTATCGTACTAGAGCCATAAAATGATCGTACACCCGTCATATCCAAAATAACAAGTCTATGCGCTAAGGCTAAGGTCACTTGAATAGCGCAGTCACAGCATTGTGGTGTCAGTCGTGCATCTGTTTTCCGGACACTGATGCCTTCAGGGTTCACAAAAAAACCTCCGACAGACAGTTGCGACAGGCTGATGGCAACCGATTACAACTACACATTCATGGAATGGTCAAATTATCGTATTTTTGGCCTTTTTGGGGATTATTAATCCGTCGCACAGAGGGCAAAATTGTCGTACAAATACGAAAATTATCGTACACCTGGCAACACTGAGTCTAGGAGTGATTGACGTAAAAATTATCCAATAGGTGTGAGGCAAACTCAAATACCTCTGCGCTGATTGGTCGTTTTCTCGGAATAAATACGTCGCGCGCCTGTGTTCTTCCTCTTTCTTTCACGCGACCCTGATAAGTGGTGAGTGATTTTTTTTTCTCCCCTCACTGTTTTTCAGCGCTAAATTAGGAGTGTAAGAATTATGTGTGAAGCTTTGAGTTGAAGAGGTAATTGTACGCGCTGCTCTACGACATATATTGTTCGTATTTAAACGTGAAGTAGTCGGTTGTAGCGCGGCCTTTAGCTGTTCGTTAGCCGGCTAACGTTAGCCGTAGAGCACATGTCAAGGCCGGAGTTCTTGATCCACAAAAGTCGTTGCTTGAAAATTTCTCCCTTGTTCAGCAATTTTTTTAATGAAACAAATTTAAAATTGTACTTAAACGCTGCAAAATTCCAAAAGCTCAATCCTTAGACGAATATATTATGGCTTATCCTAAAACTTGAAACGTGTCTTACATTTGTTACTAATTTAGCATTATGCTATGTTCCTCAATGTTTTTTGTTTGTTTTGTTATTTAGAATGGTATGAATAATTCTCTAATATCAAATGTTAATTTTTTTCTCCTGTTGTATGCCTTGTTATATTGATATTGTTTTATTTGCTTCATTCAATTAATAAAATGTCAAGGCCGGAGTTCCTGGTTGTTTCATCCTTGTTATGTATCGAGGGTTTGTTTACACCTCGTTTTGTTCTCCGGTTCTAGTGTCAACCTTGTCTTTAAACCAGCTGTAAAGCGATCCTTGGAAGCACTGTCAAGATGCCCAGGGAAGACAGGGCCACGTGGAAGTCCAACTACTTTGTGAAAATCATCGTAAGTGTCATGATTTCTAACCAGATCCCGTCATAAAATTGCAAAATGCTTTCTATTAAAAATTTGTTTTGACGTAGCGTTTCTTTCGCAGCAACTTCTTGATGACTATCCAAGATGCTTCATTGTGGGGGCAGACAACGTGGGCTCCAAGCAGATGCAGACCATCCGTGTGTCTCTGCGTGGAAAAGCCGTGGTGCTGATGGGTAAAAACACCATGATGCGCAAAGCCATCCGTGGTCACCTGGAGAACAATCCTGCTCTGGAGAAGTGAGTCCATCAGTTTCCCCCAGGGCTTTGTTAAACAGCAGGATATCTACTGTGCAGCTTGTGTGGTGCTGTATTGTCGTTCCCCCTGCTGAAAGGAAAATGTCTCCAGCTATGCCTGTCTGTCCACGTCTCACGGCAGCCAGGGACGCAAGGTTTCAGACACTTTACCTGCAGGCTTTATTAGAAATTGACTTGAGTGTTAAAAATGATTTATGTTTTGACAGGCTGCTGCCCCACATTAAAGGGAATGTGGGTTTTGTCTTCACCAAAGAGGATCTGACTGAGGTCAGGGACATGCTGCTGGCCAACAAGGTAAAGAAAAATAAATGGCTGAATAAAATAAAAAAACTACTCTGTATCGGTCTTTTGCACGTGACGTCACGGCTCATATCTTTTTGCACTTACGGTCGCCATTTTCCGGGGATACCCGTTCATTTAAACAGAGGAAGTCCATGTTAGACACAGTGCGATACAGAACAATAACATCAGCAAAATGCAAACTAAATATAAAAATGAGCAGAAGCCTTATAGAGAGAAACTCAACCTTGAAGCCAGAGAACGTTACATGGTGAAGTTAGCTTCAATTAACAACATTGATCCTTACGAGGTAGCAGCTAAGGCATGGACTTCCTCTGTTTAACTGAACGGGTATCCCCGGAAAATGGCGACCGGGAGTGCAAAATGTCACGTGTCTGCAAAAGACCGATATTCAGCTTGAATGTGTAGAGATCAATTAAAATGGGCAAAAGATTCAAGTGTATTTGTCATTGTAGTTTAATTTGCAAAAGTCATGGTGAGCTCATATTTATTTCCAGTTAATCCCCTCAAATTAATTTATTGAATATAAATTAAATAGCAGGCTAGGAGAATTGGCAGCACACGTCCTTGTCAAAAAGCCTGTTTTATAGAAATGTTTTAAGCAATAGCACTTAAGGTCAGTAAACATTCAGGGTAAAAAAATAAAAAAACAAATTTCAAATTTGATAAGTACCGAAGTACATGCTCGGTAATCCAGGTATAAAATCCAACAACGTTCCGTCGGGTCATCTGGGCATTTTTTGTGTGTGTTTCCTCAGACTGATGAAGCCCTTTGGATGGAGGGTGAAACGTCTCGGCACAAAAAAGAAACAGTCCAGATGACCTGACATTGTTGGAAATCTTGTAGTGTTTTTGCTTAAAATGAGCACCTCAAATTTGTGAGTAAAGGTAAAGTTTCCTGGACTCTATAGAGTCAGCACTCACTTCTTTTTGTAGAGTCCTCATGAACGTGCAGGATAAGTTACAATGCAGCCTGTTCCGTACTGTATTGTCGTTCCCCCTGCAAACAGTAACCTGTTTCCTAGCTATCCCTGTCTGTCACTATCTCTTGACTGTCGGGGACGCAAGGTTTCAGACATTCGTATCCCGAAATCTAAAATCTCAGTTGTTTAAGGTTTTGGTTAAGCTAAATGTTAACTGTTACTGTTCCATTTCAGGTACCTGCAGCTGCTCGTGCTGGAGCCATTGCCCCATGCGATGTGACAGTGCCAGCCCAGAACACTGGACTGGGTCCCGAGAAGACCTCTTTCTTCCAGGCTCTTGGTATCACCACCAAAATCTCCAGAGGAACCATTGAAATTTTGGTGCGTTTGACACCAGTTATTATGGATATGAAACGAGAAAAGAAATCACAGCCACATATCCCAACAGCTACACCAAATAACTCCTTTTTCCCTTTAGAGTGATGTTGGTCTGATCAAGATTGGCGACAAGGTTGGTGCCAGCGAGGCCACGCTGCTCAACATGCTGAACATCTCGCCCTTCTCCTTTGGACTCAACATCCAGCAGGTGTATGACAATGGCAGTGTGTACAGTCCTGAGGTGCTTGACATTACAGAGGCCTCTTTGCATACCAGGTTCTTGGAGGTGAGTTGCAAGATTTATCCACAACACTGTAACTAAATGAGTATTTAGAAATACTGTACTTCTAAATTGGCAGCTCATTCTTAAATTCTGTACATCTAGGGTGTGAGAAACATCGCTAGTGTTAGTCTGGAGATTGGCTATCCCACTTTGGCCTCCATCCCCCACTCTGTCATCAATGGCTACAAGAGAGTCCTGGCTGTCGCTGTGGAAACGGATTACTCCTTCCCCCTGGCAGATAAGGTATGCTCATTCTACAGTCATCTGTTTTTATATGGCATGCAGGATGGGTTTGGATGTAGCTTCGGTTCAGTTCTTGTCTCCGAACTTACCAAGCAGTCAGGGTTACTTTTGATTTCGGACATCCTTTTCTAGGTTCTGCTTTGATCCCTTATCCCAAAGTTAAAAATGATTTGGAAATTTTCTTTATTTTAATTTCACAGGTCAAAGCCTTCCTGGCTGATCCAACTGCTTTTGCTGCTGCTGTCGCAGCACCTGTGGCTGCTGTAGAGACTGCTGCAGCTCCAGCTGCTAAGGAGGAGGTTAAGGAGGAATCTGAGGAATCGGATGACGACATGGGCTTTGGTCTGTTCGACTAAAAATACAGCGAACAGAATGTTTGAATCAAAAAGACCATGGTTCAATAAATTTTATAAAACATCCTTTTTTGTTGACTTTTCTTTGTGTACATTTTGGGATACGTTGTGTATTTAACTGATTTCAACCTAAAAAAAAAAAAAAAACAGGATTACGATGTAATGGTCTCAATTTGGTGGGCCTGTAATAGATGAGGCATACTGGGATAAACGACCAGAAATGAGACTGCATGAAAAGAAAACGTCTCTTGCTGTTTCAGTGTGCCTACTTTCAAATAATGGGAGGCTACAAGTTTTTTTTTAATACAGTACTTATTTGAAAATGAGATTCTGAAAATGTCAAAACCTATTCCTGTGGTTTAGAATAGTTGCTTTCATTTTGGTAATGCAAGCGCTGCTTTTAGGTTGTTAGACACACTAAACATTTCACCAGACCTGGGCCTGAACAATACATGAAATCAAACGGTGAGTCATTTGCACCACGTACATGTGATGGAACGAGTTTATGTACGCAGGGTCCCAGTTGCATCCAACAATAAAATGTGAAAGAAATTTATAGGATACGGACGAGGGAAAACTAAAAAATACACTTAAGTACTAGTAGAATAAAAACATTACAACATGAGTGTGAGCAGATGCGCATGAATTAACACGTCAACGTGGTTTATTCTATTCCCTCAGTGATTCATGTTTTTGGACAAATCTGGCTAGATATAGCATCTATTGACAAACTTGTAAAGGCCAACTGTACGTAAATTGACTTCTTGAGCAAAGGGAATGCCTGACAGGCCTGGCCCTGAAGGTAACTAACCCAACATGCATGTTGTTGAACAAACATCTGTTTAATCGAGTATCAGTTGATGGATAAACCTATTTTTGTAAAGGTCAGTTGTGCTACAGTATATTAAATACGTGCAAAATGGACTTTTATTGCGAAAAGGCAACGCCGGAAGTACTTGCGATAGTGACGTAACAGCTGTGTTGAAGGAGGAACTCTGCAATGGCTGAGGTATTTTTGTGTGTGTGTTTATAGTCTTTAAAACGACACGGTTGGCGTTGTCTTAAATAATTTTACTGGTTCCCAATGGTTTTACTTTAGACAAAGCCGTAAGTGGTGGTTTCTACCAGCAGCGTTGAGGAGTCAACGTAGCTTACGTAGGTGGTAGCTAGCGCTATCACAGACGGTTCAGTTGTTTACAGTACTTTTATCATGGCTCGTTACTTTCACCTGTACGTTAGCATTAGACACTTAAATACATACTAGATTTGATATAATCACAGGACTGCGGTTCGTGATTTACGCACATGATACCCTGTCTTGAGTTAGCTTGTTAGCTGGTCGTGTTTTTCTCAGACCCACAGCTTACAGGACCTCCAGCAGCCAGCTGTCTCCTCCAAGGTGTTCGTTCAAAGAGACTACAGCTCAGGAACAATATGCAAGTTTCAGACCAAGTTCCCCTCTGAACTCGAATCAAGGGTATGCACAGAGTTCCCCTGGTTGTTGTGATTTATTTAAACCTGTGTAAGATTGTGGTTTTCAGCTACTTGTGTGGTTTCAGCTCGACAAGCAGCAGTTTGAGGAGACCATCCAGACTCTAAACAACCTGTACGCAGAGGCAGAGAAGCTCGGTGGGAAGTCCTACCTGGAGGGTTTCCTGGCTTGCATGACAGCCTACACCATTTTCCTCTGCATGGAGACACACTATGAAAAGGTAAGACTGCGTCATATCTGTGATATAAATTTTCTTTTCTTTGGAGGGGTAGACACAATGGACATGATTGAGTTTTGTTCCGTTTGTGTACAGGTGTTGAAGAAGATTGCCAGATACATAAATGACCAGAATGAGAAGATTTATGCTCCAAGGGGCTTGCTGCTGACGGACCCCATAGAGAGAGGCCTCAGAGTTGTATCCTTGTGTAGTTTCAATTATATTGTATATTTACCATCTTTTAGTCAAAGGCTGTAATCAAGATGTTCTGTTTCATGGTCATTATCACATCTTTCATATTAGTCATGAATTTGCCATCATAAGTTTTGGCAGTAAACATTAGTGTACGTAGTTAAAGCTTGGAAATTTTAATATACCCCTCCATACATCCATTATCTTCTGCTTATTCTGAAGTCGGGTCGTGGGGGCAGCAGCTTGAGCAGGGAGGTCCAGACATCTCTTTCCACAGCCACCTCTTCCAGCTCTTTTGGGAGAACTCCAAGGCGTTCCCAGGCCAACCGAGAGATGTAGTCTCTCCAGCTTGTCCTAGGTCTTCCCCGGGGTCTCCTCCCAGTTGGATATGTCTGAAGTACCTCCCTATGGAGGTGCCCAGGAAGCATCCTTACCAGATGCCTGAACCACCTCAACAGGCTCCTCTCGATGTGGAGGAGCAGCGGTTCTACTCCGAGTCTCTCCCAGATAACTGAACTTCTCACACACACTCTAAAGAGAGTCCAGCTACCCTTCAGAGGAAACTCATTTCAACCGCCTGTATCCACGATCTCCTGCTTTTGGTCACTACCCAGAGTGCGTGACCAAAGGTGAATGTAGTCCAACCAGTAAACAGAGAGCTTTGCCTTACAGCTCAGTTCTCTTCACCACAATGGTCCAGCACAGAGTCAGCGCAATACTACAGACGCTGCACCAATCTGTCCGTCAATCGCACGCTCCATTCTTCCTTCACTCTTGAACAAAACCCTGAGATACTTTTAACTCCTCCACTTGAGGCAGAACCTCACCCTCGATCTGGAGAGAGCAATCCATCTATGAGGACCATGGCCTCAGATTTGGAGGTACTGCTGCTTCTCATCCCAGCTGCTTCACACTCGGCTATGAACTGCTCCAGTAAGAGCTGGAGATCACGGCACAATGACGCCAACAGAACCACATCATCTGCAAAGAGCAGAGATGGAATCCTCAGGCCACCAAACCAGAAACCCTCTGCCAGCTGGCTGCACCGAGAAATTCTGTCCATAAAAGTTCTGAACAGAATCTGTGACAATGGGCAGCCCTGGCCAAGTCTATCTCCAACTCCCACCCTGAAGGGTTTCAACTTACTGCTGGCAATGTGAACCAAACTCTCGCACCGCTTGTGGGGACTGAACAACCCGTAAAGCTTAGGATATAGTTGACGCGTCGCATAGGGCGCGCGGCCAAAGTGACGCAATCGCGAAGTCCCCGCCCCCGCGCTTTGGCCAGCGCGTTGGTTTCGCGCGTGGTCGTGCACCTCCTAGATTTTGAAGCTCCGCAAGCCTAGCGCGCGCCAAATTGATTGACAGGTCGGGTGTGGACCTCACCGACAGTCTTCACGCCAGAATCTGCAGCTGTCTGCGCCGCTGTGGTCGTGGAAACGGCGTCGCGACGCATGGAGGAATGTTTTGTGACACAAAATGTTAAAATTCTCCTTCATTCCTGATCTGGAGTCGGACTTTTCTTTTGTTTTTTCGCCAAAAGTCACGTGATCGCTTTCTCCTCCGCTGACTCCATGCATTGAAAGCCGCAAATAAAGACAACAGTTCAGCACGCGAGCAGAAAGCTATTTGTTTTTGTTGTGTGATTTCAAACAGTTCTTCTTCTACGGTAGATTTCTTCCTCTACACCCTTTCTTGCAACATATGCACAGGTTTTAGAGGGTACTGCCACCTGCTGGTCCGTAAAAGAACAGCACTTTGCCAAGCTCTGCCGTGCTACACTATAAACGCATGCACAGTGCGCGCGCAGCACGCGCGCTCCAGCTTGCGGACCAAAGCGCGACTATATCCGAGCCTTCAGAATGGGCCCCCCAATCCCATACTCACGGAACACCCTCCACAGTGTACCCCGAGGAACACGGTCAAATGCCTTCTCCAGGTCCACAAAACACATGTAGACTGGATGGGCAATCTCCCATGACCCCTCAAGGACCCCAGTGAGGGTAAAGAGCTGGTCCAGTGTTCCACGGCCAGGACCAAACCTACATTGTTCCTCCTGGATCTGAGATTCGACCAACGATCGGACTCGCTTCTCCAGTACCCCTGAATAGACCTTACCAGGAAGGGTAAAGAGAGTGATGCCCCTATAATTGGAGCACACCCTCCGGTCCCCCTTTTTGAAGAGGGGAACCATAACGTGACGTTGCAAAGGCGTGTCAATCAAGACATCCCCACAACATCCAGAGCCTTAAGGAAATCAGGGTGAATCTCATCCACTCCCGGAGCCCTGCCGCCTCTGAGCTTTTTAACTACAGGTAGTCCCCGACTTACGAGCGCTCTTACTTACGAGGTCCCGGACTTACGAATATGCATCTCGTTAAAAAAAAATTTTATTTATTTTTTTTTATAAATGAATACATGTACAATATTGTACAGTCACCAAGCACTTAGCCTATCCTAACACAGTTTTTAAAGATGAAGTAGTGAGTTGAGTTGTCTCCCTTTCACATAAAGGGAGCTAGCTCCCTTTATGTGAATGTAGCCTGCTGGGGAGGAGGGAGACAATTCAACTGACTCATTCATCTTTAAAAACTGTGTTAGGATAGGCTAAGTGCTTGGTGACTGTACTGTACATTTATCTATTTATAAATAAATAAAATAAAAATATATACTGTACTGTACAGTATATTTTTAATAAATAGATAAATGTACAGTACTGTACAGTCACCAAGCACTTAGCCTATCCTAACACAGTTTTTAAAGATGAAGGAGTCAGTTGAATTGTCTCCCTCCTCCCTGCAGGCTCCATTCCCATAAAGGGAGCTAGCTCCCTTTATGTGAAAGGGAGACAATTCAACTCACTCCTTCATCTTTAAAAACTGTGTTAGGATAGGCTAAGTGCTTGGTGACTGTACAGTACTGTACATGTATTCATTTATAAAAAAAAAATTTTTTTTTTTTTTTGTGATCCTACTTACGAATTTTTGACATACGAGCGCCCCCTAGGGACGGAACTCGCTCGTAAGTCGGGGACTACCTGTACCTCTGTGACCTCAGCCACAGTTATGGACGGATCAACCCCATAGTCCCCAGACTCCACTTCCTCTATGGAAGACGTGCTGGTGGGATTGAGGAGGTCCGAAGTATTCCTTCTACCTCCCGATGACATCAGTGGCTGACGTCAAAATGGCAGTCCACCTTCACTGAATACAGTGTTAGTAAAGTGCTGCTTCCCCCTCCTCAGCCGTCTGATGGTTTGCCAGAATCTCCTCGGAGCCGACAGAGAGTCTTTATCCAAGATCTCACCAAACTCCTTTCACATCCAAGCCTTTGCCTCAGAAACAACCAAGGCTGCAGACCGCTTGGCCCTCTGGTACTCCTCAGCTTGACAGTCTTTCTAACCCAGGGTGTCCACCACCGAGTCCATGGATGGCCACCATAAGAAGCACCGGCAATTGATGCGTGGAACATGGCCCACTCAGACTCGATGTCCCCACCTCAGCTGGATTAAAGCTCTCCCGGAGGTGCCAGTTGAAGATCTCTCTGACGGGTTCTTCTGCCAGGCGTTCCCAGCAAACCCTCACTACATGTTTGGGTCTTCTAGGTCTGTCCGGCATCTTCCCCACCATCTGATCCAACTCACTACCAGGTGGTGATCAGTTGACAGCTCAGCTTCTCTCTTCACTCGAGTGTCCAAAACAAATGGCCGCAAATCAGATGACACGACTATGAAGTCTATCATCGATCTACGGCCTAGGACGTACTGGTGCCAAGTGTACTTATGGACACCCTTATGTTGGAACATGGTGTTTGTGATGGACAAACTACCGTATGACTAGCACAGAACAACAACAGAACACCACTCGGGTTCAGATCAGAGAGGCTGTTGCTCCCAGTCACGCCCCTCCAGGTCACACTGTTGTTACCATGTGGGGATTGAAGTCCCCCAGCAGAATAAAGGAGTCCCCAGCTGGTGCACCTTCCAGCACCCCTACCAAAGACTCCAAAAAGGCCGAATACTCTGAATTGTTGTTCGGCGCATCGGCACAGACAACAGTCAGAGACCATCCCCCCACCCGAAGCCACCCTCTCATTTACTGTGGAAAACTCCAACACACAGGCACCAACTCAAGGGTAGACCTAAGAGGTCTAAGGGTAGACTCACACCAGCTCGGCGCCTCTCATCATGGCCAGCTCTAGAGTGGAATAAGGTCCAGCCCCTCTCAAATTTTAATATAAAATATGTAAATCCTATTTGCTGGATTTTGCAGCTACTTTTTCTTTTTTCGTAGATAACAATATTTTATGTCAGATTAAATTACAAAAATGTCCTTTATCACGGCAGTAAATTGATTTTTTCAAAACCTTAACAACCTGAGGTGCGTTTGAAGATAAGTAAAGTGAGAGCTGCGCTGGAACTTGGATCCCATATTGTGGGTCCATTATAAATGTTGTGGGAGCAGGTGATGCTTTTCTGTCTGGAACAGCTGTCGGAAAATCAACAGCAAGTCTCTGATACTGACTCAGAATAACCAAAAAAGGGCAGATCTTTGCAAGTAAAGCTTCATAAACGTTACTGGGAGGTTTTACACAGCTTTACCATGGCATAAAACAGACATTGGCACTACATTTTTTTGTTATGCTACTTAGAAAGTGCTTGAACATTTTTGAGCTCTTTAGAATTTTCTATAATTCTGCATAAATATGATTTTATTACGGTTTCTGTTCATTGCCCTGAAATGACTTCTGTTGTGACTTGGTGCTATATAAATAAACTGAGTTGAATTGAACCTAAAACAAATTTAGGTCAGATGATCAGATTTTTACACAAGTCCTAAAAGTAGGTAAAGAGAACCCAGTTAAACAAAAGAGACAAAAATATTATACTTGGTCATTTATTTATTGAGGAAAATGATCTAATATTACATATTTGTGAGCAGCAAAAGTAATTTGCTTTCAGTATCTGTTGTGACACCCCTACCCCGTGCAGCAATAACTGCAACTAAACATTTTCAGTAACAGTTAATCAGTCCTGCAGATCGGCTTGGAGGAATTTTCCTCCGTACAGAACCACATCTACTCTGGATGTTGGTGGTTTCTTCACATTAACTGCAGCTTCAGGTCCTTTCACAACATCTGGATTGGATTAAAGTCAGGACTTTGACTTGGTCATTCCAAATCATTAACTTTATTCTTCTTGAACCGTTCTTTAGTAGAACGACGTGTGTGTTTAGGGTCATTGTCTCGCTGCATTACCCACCTTCTCTTGAGATTCAGTTCATGGACAGATGTTCTGACATTTTCCTTTAGAATTATCTGATATATAACTCATAATTTATTGTTCCATCAATGATGTCCAGCCATCCTGGCCCAGATAAAGCAAAACAGACCCAAACCATGATGTTACCACCACCATGTTTCACAGATGGGATAAGGTTCTTATGCAGGAATGCAGAGTTTTCCTTTCTCCAAACATAACACTTTTCATTTAAACCAAGAAGTTCTATTTTGGTCTCAATTCGTCCACAAAATATTATTCCATCAGTCTTCTGGCTTGTCCATGTGATCTTTAGCAAACTGCAGATGAGCAGCAATGTTTTTTTTAAGGTTGGATTTATCGTCGTGTACAAAATCAACACGAGGTCAACAATGTGTTGTTTCTCTACAAAATGTAAAATGAACAAATAAATAAAAATAAATAAATAAATATTTACAAGAAGAACCAGACGGCACTGCTTTCCGGACAGCAGTGGTTTCTTCTTGCAACCCTGCCATGCACACAATTGTTGTTCAGTGTTTTCCTGATGGTGGACTCATGAACATTAACATCAGTCAATGTGAGAGAGGCATTCAGGTGCTGAGAGGTTACCCTAGGCTCCTTTGTGACCTCGCCGACCATTACAGCCTTGCTCTTGGAGTGATCTTTGTTGGTCCACCACTCCTGGGGAGGGTAACAATGCTCTTGAATTTTCTCAGTTTGTGCACAGTCTGTCTGAATGTGGATTGGAGGAGTCCAAACTCTTTAGAGATGGTTTGTAACATTTTCCAGCCTGATGAGCATCAACAACTCTTTTTCTGAGGTCCTCAGAAATCTCCTGTTACTGCCATGATACACATCCACAAACATGTTGTGAACATAGATATCATAATATGATATCTATGGTTGTGAAGAGCAGACTTCTTCTTCTGATGATTTATTGGCAGATTGCAAGCAACTTTAGGTGCATACTGCCACCTACTGAGCGTGAGTGTGCAGCCCATGGCCTCTATCCCTAAATTCTACTTTTTATGTTGTTTTGTAAAAACATGAATAAAGCTTTTCTTACATATTTTATCTTCCCTGTATCTCCTTCATTTCCTAATATTCCTTCTAGGTTCCAACCTCTTCCTGCCTTTTTAACTTTCCTCATCAGTTTCTCCCTTTCTTCTGAATAGTTAATGCATTTCATCAATATACAATTGACACTTTCTATTTCTCCACATTTCTCACATTTATTATCAGGTCTTTTCCCCATCATGTACATAGTATCATTGAGATATGAATGTCCCACCCTTAATCTGAAAATAATTATCTCCTCTCTCCTTCTTTCTTCTTTAATGTTTTTTATTGTAACCGTTTTCTGTATCCTATAAAATCTTCTTCCTTTTTTTATCCTCAGTCCAACTTTTTTGCCAGTTTTCTGTCTCTTGTTTTTTGATCATCGATTTGCCCTCTCCTGAAGAGCAGACTTTGATAGATGCCTGATGTTTAAATCAAACAGGGGGCCCACTCACACCTGATCATCGTCCTTTTGATTGAAAACATCTGACTCTAATTTCACCTTCAAATTAACTACTAATCCTAGAGGTTTACATACTTTTACCACTCACAAATATGTAATATTGGATCATTTTCTTCAAATAAAAGACCAAGTATAATATTTTTGTCTCATTTGTTTAACTTGATTCTCAATCTACAGTACTTGTGTGAAAATCGGATGTTTTAGGTCATTTATGCAGAAATATAGACAATTATAAAGGGTTCATAAACTTTAAAGCACTGCTGTAAAGCTGATATAAGCAAAAATTTCCTGTAAATGATCAACACAGTGCTGGAATTCTGCTAAGAAAAGAAAATTATTGGATATTAATGTGAAGTGAAAATCCAAAAAAAGTATTTATTCAAAACCTCTGTAGGTTTATTTGTTAAATAGAAAAAAGTGTTTAAAAGTTATTTTTGCATTGTACATATTTCCTTAATTTGCCATTCTTCAGGTTGAAATTACCATCTTTGAAGACAGAAGTATTGGCACTGGAAGATAAAAGAAGCTTGTGCTTGAACACCTTTCAGAAAAGTTTCTGATTGAAAAGTCAGCCTCACTTGGAAAATGATGCTTTGGAGTTTTGACATGGTGTTCTTTTTCGTAGTGGATGAAAACACAGTTCCAGGACGGCGGTGCCTTTAGTCAAAAATAAAATGGAAAAGACAAAAACATAAAGGTCGTTATTCGGAAGTAACCCAAATCTTTTATTCCAATTTTCAGTAATGACTAACAAACACTTACCAGGACTTTGTTAAAACATCACAGAAATGTGTTTTAACTTTAGTTTTTGTCTTTTCTTGAACATAAATTTTCTTTTTGAATCTTCACAGTATAGGCCGATGACTTACCAGATATTCTTCATCTGTCTGGTCTTGTATGTACAGACATTTGAATTTATGTATACCTTTGATGTAATAATTTCTTCTTTTATTTATTAGAACTTTCAAGTTTGATTTCTTTGAGTTTGTGCACACTTTCTTGTCTTTTTATGCACAATTGTTGCCTAAATTGTAACCCAGTTGATCAGATCAGATTTTATGAATTGTGCCATTCCCATTTTTTTAATCACCGTAATTACAAATGATTTTATGTACTTTTTAAAACTATCAAGACTTATGTTTGTCAGTGCTGAAAATGGCTGCAGAGTGGGTTTGAGTTGTGGACGGTAAACTGTAAGATGATGTGTACTCATCCACAGTATTGACATGTTGGTAGAGAGAATTTTGGCGAGACAAAAAGGTTTGTATTTGTTAGAAGAATGTAAACTTTTTGGGTGGGGAATCATTTTTTAATTGTAAGCTGCATATTTATGTGACGTAGATGACGGAGCATGTTTAACCAAGTTCATCACTAAATCATATAGCTTAGTGTATTTTGAAAATGTCTAATGTGGTGTTGTATTAGTGCACCAGTGCTCCTGAATTGTTTTGTCTGCTGCATACCGGTATTTATGTTGCAAACACCATCGTATTATTCATTATCCTTGAACATAGGAGAAATGTAAATGCTCCAGATTGTTTTCAGTGGTGTTTGAGTCACTTTCAACTGTCATGTTTTATCTTAAAATAAATTGCGGTTCCTTGAAATGTGTTTGTGTTGTATTTTTTACATCAAGAATATCTAAACATTTAGAGACTTAACTACCTTATCTGTTATGGTGCATTCACACCTAACAGCGTTTAAACGGCAGGAGCGTCCAGCTTACATGCAAAGTCAATGGGGGACGCACTTCCAGCCGCGTCTTGGCGTCACGTGCGTGTTGAGCGTGATGGAAAGCGTTTTTCTGTGCACGTGAACCCGCGTCAGCCTCCAAAGCACACGTTGATCTAGCTGAAGATTTTGCGGTTCAAACGTTCAAACGCCGTTCAACTCTCCCTGATTGGTTGATCAGGGAGAGTCGGGGGGAGAAGAGAGGGGGTCAGGGGGAGAGTCCCTATGTGACGCGGAAACGATTGCGCAACTATGTGACGTATTGTTTGTGGGACACAGAAAAAACCCGCGGAGTCATGGACTATGGAAGAGAAACTCATTGTAGCTGTGTGTTCGCGACAAGTCCTTCACGACCAGTCAAGTCTGCTCCACAGAGACAGAAATAAAAAGCTCCTCGCCTGGCGGAGTGCAGTGAGGACTCGGTATACCGGTAAGCTCCTCCCACACACCCCGCAGCAGTTTCGCGTTCTGGCGTTCTGGTCTGGACACCAAGTGCGTCCACTTGCGTGCGTGACGAGCTTTTTGGAAGTTGAAACGCTGTTTGGTCTGGACGTACCATAAGTAGCATTTTCGACTTGATTCGCGTTTTTGTTTGTGTTGCTTTTATTCTGAAATCAACAAACCGGATGTGTTGAACTGTTTCCCTGGTCAGTATATGCTAGCAGGTCACTCTCTGGCCTAAATTTTTTATTTTGTTCACCTGTGAAGATAACTTCTCGCTTAGTCAAAACTATTCTTTAGCTTTCGAGGTGAGTTACAGCAGGAAGTTGTAGAATGATAGTTATGCTCGCATATGTAACCGGGTGGTTTATTATTTCCATGGAAAAGTGCAGTGTTGGGCAGCGCTAATCCAAAAATTTGTTCCGCTATTTCTAAAGCACTTGTTAATTTATTTAGGTCCGCAATTTCAAAAGCGCTTATGTATTAGCAATGCTAGCGGCCACTAATGCTAACGCGCTAATGTGCAAATGGCGAACTACTTTTTTTAATCCAGCAGATTTGACCATTTCGTGAAATGGTCAAGCTCAGAAAAACCTTGTGCTATAAAGTCAGCTAAGAAATATATTTTTTCTCAGCAAAGAAACTATTGTTTTTAACCGTGTTTTCTTGGAAAGTCCTTAGCTTTTGTGGCTGCCGCCATTTTGAACAGGGCAAATGGCGAACTATTTTTTTTAAAACATATATTCATTAATTTTAACAAGAGAAACAGAATCATACTAATATTCAATTACCACTACTTAAAATATAAACCCAGAAAAGACAAAAATCAAAAGAACATACACACGGGGAGAAAAAATAAAATCCCGCAGCAGACCCTCAAAAAACCAACCAGCATATATATCAGAATAGTTCAACATATGACCTTATAACAAGTCCTTTTTCCAGCCATCGAGTTGGATATCATTTTGGCCCAGCCAGTTGTAAAAGACAGTCCAGATATTCCAAAATTTATCAAGCTTGTTCTTATTAAAATAACTGATTTTCTCAAGTGCAAAGTAAAACGTCATTTGCGTAGTCCATTGTGAGATTCCACATAATGAGTCTTTCTTCCATGAGGACGCAATACAGCGTTTAGCTTCCAAAAAGGAGACATTAAGTAGGGATCTCAAGTTGTTTGAGATAACAAAGTCATCAGGATAAATATTCAAGATGCACATTTTAGGATTTACAGGAACCTTTTTACCAATCATCTGACTAATCACAAACAATACCTCCTTCCAAAAATCTAACACTTGAGGACATGCCCACATACAATGAAATAAAGATCCTTTTTGTAAACTACATTTAATGCAAGTGTCAGGAATATTAGGGTTAAAGTGATGCAATTTAACTGGAGTGATGTATTGTCTAGTCAGCCATTTGTATTGTAGTAATTTGGAGTTTGTGTTGGCGGATTGTTTATGAATCGAGGTGCAGGCTTCAGACCACTCCTCACTCGATACACTATCACCCAAATCTGTTTCCCATGCCTTTAAAATGTTGACCGAAGATTCTTTAGATTTGTCAGCAAACAGGGAATAGAGACGAGACACCTGCCCTCCTTCATCTAGGTGCTTTATGATAATATCTTCTAATGAAGACAAAGAGGGTAGATCAAGATTATTTTGTTGCTTGGATAAAATGAAACTCCGGATTTGAAGATATTTATAGAAATGTTTTGTAGGAATATCATATTTGTTTTTAAGTTCTTCGAATGACATAAATACCTTCCCTGAGAAAAGATCAGAAATCTATACCCCCTTTACAGACCAGAGCTTAAATCCTAGGTCTGCTCTACCTGGACCAAAATCCCTGTTACCAAAAATGGGTGAGAACTGGGATAGATATTGCCTTGCTCCCAAATGATCAAGTACTTTTTGCCAAATAAGTATTGTATTTTTCAGAAAAGGGTTTTTTGTTTGTAGCTTTTTCCTGTCTGATGAATACAAGTAAGTTTATAGGAATAGAGATCAGCTGTGACTCAATTGTAACCCACGCTGGGGGATGGCTGGTAATAAAGTAAAACATAGCTGCCCTGATCTGAGCTGCCCAGAAATACCATAATAAATTTGGCAATTGTAAACCTCCTCTGTCATATGGCAAATATAATAGAGACAATCTCAATCTCGGACGCTTATTACTACAAATGAAGTTGGAGAAAGTTTTATTTATCTCTAGGAGGGGGGTGGGGAGTATGGAATCGATTGGAAAAAATATAAAAATTTTGGCAATATTGTCATTTTTATAATATTAACACGACCTATTAAGGAAATGGGCAGTGGACCATCTTTCTATTGAATGCATAACTGATTCTATAAGGGGGTTATAATTAGTTGGAATAATATCGTCTATTGTAGGAGTAACTTTAACACCTAAATAGGTAAATCCTTGTTTTGACGCTTCATATGGAGTAGAAACTGGGGGATTGAGACGTTCTTTTTCTGATAAGTACATTATTTCAGATTTAGTGTTATTTATCTTATATCCTGAAAAAAAAAGAAAATACCCAAAGGACTTAATTAACTCATTTATTGTGGGCATTGTGTTCCCCAACTTAGAGCAAAACAATATTATGTCGTCTGCATACAGGGCTATACGATGTTCCAAGCTCCCTATTCGTATACCAGATATTTTATCATGCTTGCGAATTGCCATAGCTAAAGGCTCGATGGCCAGCGTGAACAACAAAGGAGAAAGGGGGCAGCCTTGCCTTGTCCCACGTTTCAGTTTAAAGGAAGATGAAGTCAGACCATTGGTCAAAATTTCCGCTTGTGGGTTTGAATATATTAACTTTACCCAACTAAGAAATTTCCCTTTGTAAAGGAAATCTATAGGCCGTTTGGGTAATTAAACACAAACGAGGTCAGTTTACTGACTTACCTATAGATTAGATGATAGATTTGAGCAGGTTTTAGACTGTCTCAAACTTACCATCAGTTAAACGGGGTAACTTTTTCAGATTAAATCAACAAATCTAACGATGTGATTAGCCAGTAATGTAATTTCACGCTTAGACTTCAATTTATGTTGGTCTACCAAAAAATAGACCTTTTATTGAAACTATCACAAAAATTACATTAAACATTTGTATCGATATTAGCTCTGATTTAATAACTACGTTGACAAGAATTCAAATTAAAACAAACAGACAGTTGGACCTTTCTGTTGGCACATTACTTAAAGTTTACCATGATGAAAATAAACATAAGGAGGAGTTTAAGGAGGAAAGATAAAAGATTGAAATGAAATGGTTGAATCTTATCTTGAGATGTTTAACCAGTGATGGCACCCTCTGCTCGGTTTCGGCTGGACGTCCGTACCGTGATGAAACACTTTTACCTTCGTGAAGATGATCCTGTCTCGACTCCGGTAAATTAGTCAAGCCAGACGTGCATGCTGCTGCGTTTTACAGGCGACCACTTTCATCTTGCCACGGTCTCGAGACCGTCTGCGTCGGCCTCCCAGAGTGATGCCTGGTTCTGGTTTTGTTCAAGATAACTTCAGAAAGAGTGTCACCGCTTGGAGCTGTGACACTCGAAGGGGTTCACAGCTGACGTGCTGTTTGAACCTTTGCTGAAGACGTGGGTCTAGTTGGCACAATGACCGGGCGTCTCCAGCTTTCCCCAAAGGAGAGAAACCAGTTGGCAGTTAGTTCTCTTCCAAACTCTAACCCAAAATGCAGGAAGTGCCCCTTAAGAAGGGGGTGTGACTTAGTCACATACTTCCTGCTGATTGGTTGTTGCACCCCTAGAGAGGGTGTGACTTTGCAAATGAGTGAGTTTGAGTGACAGATGATAGGGTAGACAAAACATAGAAAACATACGTGAGAAGATGCAGGTGCATGTGCACAAGTCAGTACTTTGTTTTGAGAACTGATTCATTGTTTTTAGAAAGGACGGGAGACCGAAAGCAAGCTATGTCTAGCACTTTTCCTTCGAAACAAAAACAGTTCAAACAAATACGAAGGATTGTCCATTCAACCTTAGACACTTATTCTGCATAGAGCAGACAGTTCAAAGCACGATCATTCTGAGATGTTCTCTTAACTTTGTCATATTTAAAATATACCATCTTAGTAAAATCATCATTGAAATGACAAAAATACTGTTTGATCAATTCTGAATTAACACACATTAAAGAGAAAGTTCAATCTGATTAATTAGTGTCCATTAATTCATAATAATTGTAAAAAATATAAGTGTCCATTTGTCTCCTTGAGGGCCTCAAGAAGGTGTAACACTGAGAGTTCCAAAGAGATGCAGAGAGGTGTACATGAAGGTCAAGCCTAAAATATCAGAGGCTAGGTGTATCACTACACCTTTTATACCAAAGCGTTCCATAACAGCGAACATAGTGTAACGACCCTGTGTTTGGTTCTGCTTTGGGTCCAAGTATTTCTGTGTATTTGTTCAGTTGTACTGTACTGTGTTCTGTTGAGCTGTTGTGATTCTGTTGTCCCCCGCTCTCATGTGTTGGATTGGTCGTGGGGGCAGGAGAGGGGTAGGAGCAGGGAGGAGGGACCGGAAAAAGAGAGACGAAGAAGAAGAGCCCGGTGTGTGTGTTGTTGTTAGCAGGCAGCTAGCAGTGTGTTCGCTCGCGTGTGTACCGCGTTTTCTGTTAAGGCGTGAGCTGTAGCCTCGGTAATAGCAGCTCGTCCCTGTTTCTGAATAAACCCCGTTTGGCTGGACTCCGTCTGCTGTGTTGGCGTCATTACAATATATTGCCATTCTATCCTGTCAAAGGCCTTCTCTGCGTCCAGTGACAGGATAGCATTGTCTGGGACTTCATATTTCTCAAAAATTACATTAAACACCCTTCTGATGTTATGAAAACCCTGTCTTCCCTGCACAAAACCATTTTGATCAGGGTGGACCATCATGGGTAGAAGTGGCTCCAACTTCCTGGCTAAGACTTTACATAAAATTTTTAACATCATTATTAATCAGAGAAATTGGCCTATGAGCCACATTGAGTTGCAGGTTTACCTTGCTTCAGTAGGGAAATTATAGCTGTATTAAGTAAAGGAGGTAGAGACCCTTTTTCAAAGGCTTCAGTATACAGTACTCTTAGTATACTTAAATAAACGTCTTTTTAGTATATTTCAGATAAGTACTTAAAAAGTATACTTCAAGTCACATAAGTACCTAAAAAGTTTACTTGAAGTATACTTTAATATACTACTTTTTGCTAAGGCACAGGAGTGCTAAGCATTCTGCCGCTTGTCAGGACTCTAATGTCAAAGTTCTTTTCTGCATTTTCGGGGCGTGATGGCAGGTCCCCATACTACTGTGTTGTACCGAGTGTACTGACCGAAAGGGAACTGGAAGTTATGAGCATAACCAATGTTACCTGTGGGAGGGAAACGAGGTACAACACAAGTCAGCCCCTCTATGCTCTAGAAACTTGGTAAAGTGCATGCAGATTACGGAAATGAGACCACGTTGCATATTTATAGGCCAGGAGGGCGGGGCCAGCAGTCTTATTTGCCTTGACAGGTGTGTTGAAAGAAACTTCTTCAGGTTGGTCTCGCGAGTGCGCAATCCCCATACTACTGTGTTGTATCTCGTTTCCCTCCCTCAGGGAACATTGGTTATGTTCATAACCTCCAGTTTTCAGTGGTGTTTGAGTCAGTCACCTGTCACGTTTTATCTTAAAATAAATTGCGGTTCCTTGAAATGTGTTTATGTCGTATTTTTTACATCAAGAATATCTAAACATTTAAAGAGACTTTTAGAATTAAGACTTTTATCCGTAAGTAGTTTCATTTTCAACTTTTTTTTAATTTTTTTTATTTCATCCATTTTTTTTGTTTATTTTTTTGTTTATTTTTTTATTTTTTTTAATAAATCTTTATTTTCAACATCACAAAATATAACAATATACTGTAATTGAACACAATGAAAGAAGACAAGAATAGCCAGGGGGAACATAAATCGAACAGAATACTGTAAGCGGAAGTTTACAGTCATATTATTTTTGCAAAAATAAAACAATTGTACAACATGTAATACATGTGCCCGGTCTTATGTATAAAGTAAAAAAAATAAATGAATACAAATTAGAAAAATAAAAAGATTTTAGTATAAAAGTTCGTCCATAATCCCAAATTGAGAGCAAGCCCATATTGTTGTTTTTGCTTTTTGATTGGTTGGGGTCTAATTGTTAGTAGATATTGTTTAAATTCAATTAAAAAAACAGAGAAATCAGGTTTTTCTTCAAAAATTTACATTTGTGTATGAAATATAGCCTTAATTATTAACAAATTAATTAAAAAGATCTTCGGATTCATTTCGCCACAATGTTTAAACCCAAACAGGATATTTTCCCAATATAAGTTAGCCTGGCCCTCGCCATTCCTACGCAGCTCCGCTCAATTCTCATTTCCCTTCACTGCTGGGTCTGGGACTTGTCCCATAGACAAGGATATCTCCGGTAGATTTTTGACCGGACCAATCAGAGAACAGAAGGCGGAGTTTTGAACGACGTCGACTGACGTCGTCATTCAAAATGGCTAGTACAAAGCGAAGTGAAGGACATGGGTCTGGTATCAACCAGGCTAAATATAAGTGAAAGCCTGCTTGAATTTTTGAGTCAACATAGTTACAAAAACGTTGCCAAAACATTTTAGAATGAGGACACATCCAGAACAAATGAGTAACAGACTCAGGGCAGATATCACAAAAGGAACAGTTCATTCACCACAATGTTAGAGTTGAATTTCTTTAAATAGTCTTTGGCTGGGTAGATCCTGTGTAAGAGTTTGAAGGACACTTCTTTTATCTTGTTAGTGAGAAGAAAGTGATTTGGGAGCATTTTCGACTTGATTCGTGGAGTTGTACTTGACTTCCGGCAAGATGGCGGAGAGAGCGGCTGCGCTGTGAAGAGCTCTGGGTAGCAAGCTCGAAAAACATGTTTGATCACTTATGAGTCCTGACTTGGAAAAAGAAAAGAAAACGGAGTTCAACCTTGAAAAGTTTAAAATAAAAGAAGTCCTTTGAAGACGTGAGAAGAACAGCAGGCGAGAAAAAACCGACGACGATGGCTAGCAACAGACCTAGCAACAAAGCTAACAAGGCCCTGCTAGCACACGACTACCACTCACAAGATATGGATACCGAATTACCGATGCCAAAGGGGGAAAAAAATCCCTTATCATCACCAGGCAAGCCCCCAATATCACACAAAAAATCTAAGGGAGAAGAGGAGGTTAGTTCAATTGCATCCAATGACAAGATTTTAGAAGCAGTTGAAAACCTACAGAAAATGATACTAAACTTCAGTGAAGAAATGATCACGGTACGTAACCCCAACAAAACCCAGGGAAGACGGTCAATCCAGTTGTCACCGGTCAATGCAGCGCGAAGTGCGGCTTTCAATGACCTGTGAAACCGTTCACACAAACCATTAGCTTGGGGGTTGTAAGCGGTGGTCCTGTGAACGTTAGTCCCCAGACCCTTGGCCATGGTAGACCAAAGTTCAGAAACAAACTGCGGGCCCCTGTCCGATGTAATGTCTGAAGGGGGGCCAAAACGCGCCACCCAGGTAGACAAAAATGCCCGGGCCACCACTGCAGATGTCGTGGATGTCAGAGGAACCACCTCAGGCCACCTGGTGGTCCGGTCTATCATAGTCAGCAGATGAGTAAAACCTTGTGATGGAGGCAGAGGGCCCACCAGGTCTACGTGCACATGATCAAACCGCCGACCTGGGATGGAGAAGGGTTCCAAAGGTGCTTTGGTGTGCCTGTTAACCTTAGCACGCTGGCATGGGACACACGCTGCTGCCCACTCCTTAACCGCTTTACGCAGACCGGGCCAAACAAACTTTGCACTGACCAGTTTCACCGAGGCTCTAACACCTGGGTGAGAAAGGGAATGTAAGGAGTCAAAAACGCGGCGTCGCCATGAAACTGGAACCAGGGGGCGGGGCCTGCCAGTAGAAACATCACAGAGCAGGAGAGGACCGCCGTCATTCACCTGCCGTTCCTCCAACTCGAGGCCTGTGGGCCCGGACTGGAGCTCGAGTATTTCTGCGTCGCCACGTTGGTCCGCAGCCATAGCAGAAAAATCGATGCCAACGTATACGGGAGAGATCAGCACCCGAGAGAGACAGTCAGCTACCACGTTGGATTTTCCAGCCACATGCTGAATGTCTGTAGTAAATTCAGACACCGCTGCGAGGTGGCGTTGCTGGCGAGCAGACCAGGGGTCAGAATTTTTTTTTTTTTTTTTTTCCATTTATAGATGGCCTCCCTTCACACCTTTTAGCCATCCTCTCACTCCAATATATATATATATATATATATTTTTTTTTTAAAGAGAGAAAGAAAGAAAAGAGAAAGTAAGACAACAAATCAACAATTATCAACCAAAAAAGCACAAGGCAAACACACCCAACCTCCGTCCACAATCCTGCAAAGCACATGACAGAACACAACAATGGAACCTACATGCATAAAGACTAATAATATTCATGAGCTTGCAGTAGAATTCTATAAATACACATACCCATATCTACAAATATATATATACAGTAGTACTGTATACATACATATACTTTTATATTCATTTATATACCCGTCTACATATCTACAAACAGTACATACATATACTTTTATATTCATTTATATACCCATCTACGTATCTGCATATATCTATACAGGTAACCCCCGACCTACGACCCCATCGACCTGCGAACCACGGGACCTACGAACATATCATATTTAATAAAAATATGAAATTACTGTATTAAAAAAAAAAAAATTTTTTTTTTTTTTTTTTGTGTTTAAATGTTCTTAATTTCATGTGTACATCACTTTGTTGCAGCTCTGGTTGTTTTAAAGGCTTTATAAATAATAATTATGATAAAAAAGATCATTTCTGATCATTTTTGAGCAATTTTTGAGCAATCTTGGGCAACAGGAAGTAGGTCTTCAGTTTACACGGTCACAAATTAATGTAGAACACCGGACGCTATTTTAGGTTCAGTCACTGGGGTCTCCGGTCACAAATTAATGTAGAACACCGGACGCCATCTTAGGTTAGCTGCCGAGAGCCGGACGAAGACTGGTGACCAGGATGGCTTCATATGGATTAATTACTAGCTGGAAACGTCTCTGTGAACTTTGTGGATGTCTCAGGCAGCAGCGGATTTATCGCCGATCGTGCCAGGCCGCCGTGCGAACACCTCCGGCCGGCCTGGCTACACCTCCGGCCTGGCTAGCTCCAGAGCTAACACTGGAGCTAACACGGGAGCCGGCCTTTTGAACACTGGTGACCAGGATCGCATCATATGGATTAATTACTAGCTGGAATAGCTCTGTGGACGTCTCAGGCTGGAGCAGCGGCTGGAGCAGCAGCTGCAGATTGATCGCGCCGCCGCTCCAACACTAGCTCATGGCTTGGCTAGCAGAAGCTAGCCAGCTAGCTAACACAGGTCTGGAGCAGCTGCGGTGGCTTGCCGGCCCCCGCGCTGCTTGGCCCGAAAACAATCAACGCATGGCAACCTATGTCGGCTTTGACCATCTCAAAGTAAGAAAATATATTTTTATTTATTCTGTAAATGTGAATAGCAATGTTTAACATTACAGTACACTACTGTACATGCTTAAATGTGTGCGCGCGCTCCGTTAGCATGATAAATAAAGGTTGAATGAATGAATGAATGAATAATTTTTTTTTTAAATATAATTTTCACCCCCTACCTACGAACGGATCGAGCTGCGAACGGTTCTTAGGTCCCAAACTCGTTCGTAGGTCGGGGGTTCCCTGTATATACATCCCTGCATCCATTTGTGTGTGGTTGTGAGCATGCATAAGTGTATAAGGTTCCTCCAATAGAACATTTAGTAGCGACTGTGAAGCATCAGAGATCCGTTCCCCCAAAGCCCGAGGCAGACGAAGGAGCGATCAAAGCCCAAGACCCCAGGAAGGACCCCGAGCCCAGAGTCCCCAGGACCGCCCGAACAGGAAGAGCCACTAGCCCACTCCCCAGATCCTACCAAGGGGAAGAACCGGACGAACCCCTTGTGGTCAACATATGCAGTGAACCGGCGGCCCTCCAGGAAAAACCTGAAGTGGCGTGTTGCCAGGTAAAGCGCCAGCAACTCTGTCAAAAACACTGTATTTAAGCTCGTTGTCCCGCAGTGTACGGCTGAAAAATGCAAGCGGCTGCCAAACCCCGGAAACCTGCTGTTCTAACACAGCCCCCACCGCAACATCAGATGCGTCGGTTGTTAAAGCTATTTGCGCCGCTGGGGATGGATGGGCCAAAAGGGCAGCAGTGGCCAGTGCAGCTTTAGCATCACCAAATGCCTGTAGGCGTTCTGGTGTCCAGTCCACGCTGTCGTTGGGCTTTTTCTTTTTCAGCGCTCCATAGAGCGGACGCAGCAGTTGTGCTGCCCTGGGGAGGAAACGGTTATAGAAGTTAACCATTCCCAAAAATTCTTGTAGCGCTTTAACAGACTGGGGCTGTGGGAAATCTGACACCGCCTGCACTTTGTTTGGTAACGGGACTGCACCACTTGCAGAAATGCGGTGGCCCAAAAAGTCAATGACTGGCAGCCCAAACTGGCATTTCGCTGTATTTACAATCAGGCCATGTGCTGCCAGGCGCTGAAAAACCTCACGGAGGTGGGACATGTGCTGCTCAGCCGAGCTGCTAGCCACCAGGACGTCATCCAGGTACACAAATACGAAAGACAGACCCCTTAGGACTGAATCCATCAACCGCTGAAATGTTTGTGCTGCACCTTTAAGACCAAAAGGCATGCGCAAAAACTCAAACAGGCCGAAAGGCGTGATAACAGCGGTCTTAGGGACATCCTCCACATGCACAGGAACCTGGTGGTACCCCCGTACTAAATCTACTTTAGAAAAAATGGAGGTCCCAGCCAGGTGCACTGAAAAATCCTGGATGTGGGGGATGGGATAACGATCGTTCTCTGTGATGTTATTAAGGCGGCGGAAATCCCCACATGGACGCCATTTGCCGTCTGCTTTGGGCACCATGTGCAGGGGGGAGGCCCACGGACTGTTTGAGCGCTGCACGATGCCTAAACGCTCCATGTTAGCAAACTCTTCCTGTGCTATTGCTAGCTTAGTAGCATCGAGGCGGCGTGCACGTGCGAACACCGGGGGGCCCGTTGTGGGAATATAATGTTCGACCCCATGTTTTGTGTTTGTGTTTGCAAAATCAGGAACAGTCAGCGAGGGGAATTCAGACAATAAACGCTGAAACACATTACCCGAAGCTAAAAAGTTAGCATGCATTAAAGGCCCAGCTCCTCGCGTCGCACAAGGCAGTGACGAAAAAGACACAGCGTCGATCAAACGCCTGTTAGCTACATCAACAAGGAGCCCGTGAGCACAAAGAAAATCAGCCCCTAAAATAGGAACTGAGCTAGCAGCTACAACAAAGTTCCACTGGAAGTCCCGTTCATGGAAACACATAGTCACCAACCTTTCGCCAAACGTCTTGATGGGATAGCCGTTAGCCGCGGTTAGCTGCGGCCCGCAGCCTTCTGCCAACCTGTCGGAGCCAGTCGGGGGAACGAGGCTCTTCTGCGAACCAGAGTCCACCAGGAACCGCCTCCCCGACCTCGAGTCTTCGATGAAAAGCAGCCTTTCCTTGTCGCCAACGGCCGCGACTGCTAGCGGGCGCTGGCGTTCTCGTTTCCCTGCGGCTTGAAGCTGCACGGTGGGATGCATCGTCGTGCTTTGGCGCCAAAACGCTGGTGGTAGAAACAAAAGGCGGCTCCTGACCGCCTGCGGGTAGCGACTCCTGCTACGACCGATGGCTCGTCCGGCGCTGAGGGCGTTGCTTGAAGCTGAGGCGCTGCTGGAGATCCGGGGACCGCCGCCTGGACCGCGAAAGTCCTCGCAGCCAGCAGGATGCGGTCGGCTTCGCGGGCCAGCGAGCGGTAATCCTTCTGCTGCAGAAACGAGGAGTTGGCCAGGGCGGTGCGCACTGGAGCCGGGAGCCGGTGGAGGAAGAGGTGGAGGAAGAGAAACTCACAGTCTGCCGATCCCCTCAAAGACAACATGCCTTCCATGAGCTCAAGAGCTGTGCCGTCGCCCAAATCGGAGAGGGAAAAAAGTTTCTCAGCGCGCTCCGCGTCCGAGAGCGAGTAACGCTGCAGAAGGAGCTGTTTGAGGGCTTCGTACTTTCCTTGTGCAGGAGGGTCCTGGAGCAGGCTCATTACCCGCTGGGTGGACAATGGGTCCAGTGAAGCGACCACATGGTGGTATTTGGTGTCGTCTGCAGAGATCCCGCGAAGAGCGAACTGTGATTCGATGTGGGCGAACCACGACTGAGGTGCGTGCAGCCAGAAGTCCGGGATTTTAACGGCCACCGCAAAAGCGAGCGGGGCCGCCGGTGGAGGTTCCACAACCGCGGACAGCTGAAGAGAGCTGGCTTGACCTTCAGATGTCGTCATATTCAATTCACGAGGGTCACCAGTGTAGGAGGCGGTGAAGAGACGACACAGGAGACGGGATGTAGATCTTCACTTTTAATCAACTCCTACTAAAACTGGCGGGAAACACCCAACACCGCCTTATATATCCAATACCACATCCGGTCCTCTGGACCTTTCACAATAAAACATCCTGTAATGCCTTCGGCCCACTGGGTGTGAGTAAAGCCCCCTAGTGGTCCACCACAATTTCAATATTCATAAACCCCATTAAACTATCAGAGTTCCATAAACAAGTGTTATTATACTAGAAAATGCTCTATGTACATAATTACTCACCACACTCCACTATTATATGGAATAATAGATTCATACTACAGTATACCGCAACAAGTCATTATTTTATAAAGAATGGATGGAGAAGAACATTTGGTCTATTGTACACTTAATGGATGCTAATGGTCGTATGCTAAATTATGAACAATTCTGCGCCAAACATAAATTCCTTCCCCCAAAACCTGAATTCACCAGACTATTTAAAGCATTACCAAAACAATTTATTAATCAGACTCAAAATATAATGGAATATCATCCTATAACCCCACAATTACCCACTCTGTTTATTAATGGAGTATTATTCACTGACAAAAAAATCAATAACTGCACAATTAGGAACTGTCTAAATGAATCTCTATTCCCTGGGAAAATAAATAAAAATAACATACTCTGCAACTTTGAAAGAAAATCTATTGAGAGGTTGAGAACTTTATATTTAACACTTCCCATACAACCGAAAGCTAAAAAAAACACATTTTAAAATTTTAAATGCAATTTACCCCTCCAAAGAGCTACTAAGAAATCGTTTTAACATTGATGATAATTCAACCTGAAGAGACTCACAAAACGAGAGAGAGAATACAATTAAAATGTTTTATTGATTAAGGTTTCTTTGGCGCTCGGGCCCCGGCGGAGGGCATGCATGCCGGACTGCTGAGAGCTTGAATGTCCGGCATAGGGAGATAGATTATGGATATCTACCCCCCCGGGACCCGAACCCGGTGGTGGAGAAGGGATCGCAGACGTCCAATCCATCCCACCGGTACGTGAACGCCGGCCAGCCAGCGGCCGACGGCACCGGTCAACCCTGAGACGAACACCAGCGCAGAACCTCCATCCTGAGCAAGCACGAAGCGACAGTGGGAAGGAAAAACTCCCTCGAGAGGAAGAAACCTCCAGCAGAACCAGGCTCAGGACAAGCGGCCATCTGCCATGACCGGCTGGGTCGCAGGGAACAGGAAGCAGGAACGCACACAGCAGCAGGACCAAGACGAAGGCGAGCAGGACAACCCCAGGCGGCGGAGGCGGGACGAAGAACAGGGGAGAACCGAGGAACCAGAAACCCCGGGAGGAGACGGGGAGGTGGATGGAGGCGACTAGACTGGCAACGAGCATACAGGAAGAGCTGAGGAAAGGGCGCCTTATATCCAGGTGGACAGTTGATGAGTGATTCGATGCAGCTGTGAGTCCTGCCATTGTTGAATTTGCGTCTTCGACTTCATTAAATGTTCATTCTGTGAAAAAGATATAGAAACAACAGACCATATTTTTTATGAATGCAATCAAACCAAAATCTTTTGGAATTGCTTAGAAAGATGGATCAAACCCAAAATTATACTTTCTGAATCTATTTCTAGAGATATGATAACATTTGGAGTTTTACTGAAAAACAAAAAAATGGAACTCTCATGATGTTCTGTTTCGCGAAATTCTTTATTCATAAACAAAGAGTGCTAAAATTCATTCATTCATTCATTCATTCAACCTTTATTTAGTCAGGTAAATCTTATTGAGCCTCGAGGGCTCATTTACGAAAGCGACCTGCTACAAACTAAAGAATGATGAACAGCAATGGTACAAGTACATTAAACAATAGACAAAAGAAAAAGAAAAAGTAGCAAAAACTAGCAAACATTATAAGGTAGATGTACAAAATCAAAAACAGGAACAAATCAGCATTGGTTTTTGCCAGGATTCCAACAGATTCTGAAAATCATTTAGAGAGGTCAGGGCCGAGAGCTTCAGATCTTTTTGTAAGATATTCCAGGAAGCAGGAGCAGAGTAGGAGAAGGCCCTTTTTCCAAGTTCAGTCCTCACTGACGGAACACAAGTTTGCGGACGACACAACAGTGGTGGGTCTCATCAGCAACAACGATGAGACGGACTACAGGAACGAGGTGAGCCGCTTGGCCTTGTGGTGCGGACACAACAATCTCACTCTCAACGTGGAGAAGACAAAGGAGATTGTTGTGGACTTCAGGAAGAGGGATGCCCAACATGCCCCTCTGACCATCAACAGCACCGCAGTGGAGAGAGTGGACAGCACCAAGTTCCTGGGAGTGCACGTCTCAAAGGACCTGTCCTGGAGCAGGAACACTGCAGCACTGGCGAAGAAGGCTCACCAGCGCCTCTACTTTCTCCGCAAGCTGAAAAGGGCTGGAGCTTCAACCTCCATCATGTGCACCTTCTACAGAGGTGCCATAGAAAGTGTCCTGACCAGCTGCATCACTGTGTGGTTTGGTGCATGCACTGCATCCTGCCGCAAGAGCCTCCAGCGCATCGTGAAAGCAGCTGAGAAGATCGTCGGCACCTCCTTGCCCTCACTGCAGGACTTACACAGCAAACGCCTCACTCGGAAAGCCCACCGCATGGCAGGTGATCCCACACACCCACTACACAGCCGCTTTAGACTGCTGCCATCAGGGAGGAGACTGAGGAGTCTCCAGGCTCGTACCAGCAGACTGAGAGACAGCTCTGTTCATCAGGCAGTCAGAATGCTAAACACTCTGCCTGCTCTGCCTCCCCTCCCATTTGAACTGCCTTAACACAAAAAACTTTCTCACACATTACCACTCAACACAAAGTTTTTAACACTGGACTCTGTGTCATCAAACGGGTTATTCACTAAACTCTCGGTCATGTGTTCATTCAGTTTGCACTACTTCTCATATTTGCACTAATGTTTGTATTACATTACTGCCTATAGTCATACTACTGTTTACATTCACTGTTTACATTTATTAATACTGTTTACATTTATTACTACTGCTTTACATTTATTACTACTGTTTACATTTACACTACTTTTATCTACACTACTGCAGATACATATACAGCATTCTCTGACTAGCCTTATCTAAGGATGCCAAATGTGCCTTATGTGCCTCACTGCATATGCCACTTTGCCTCTATACCAACATCAACTACCTCATACATGTACTGTGTACATTAACTTATATGCTGCTGTGCCACTCTTTGCAAATGTCAACGCTAGAAACTTCAGTTTATTTTATAGATTTACGTTTTTATACTTTTCATACTACTATGCAAAAACTCAGGACAGTATTACACTTTTATTATTTCATTTTATGCTTATGTTCATTGGGTGTTTGGTGTTTTAGGGGTGTTTGGTGTTTCAGTGTTGGTGTAAATTTTCATACTTTTATACTATTATGAAAAAACTCAGGACAGTGTTACACTTTTTTACTATTTTATGCTTATGTGTATTAAATGTTTTAGTGTTTAGTGTTTAGATGGTTACTGTTGCACCGAGGGACTGAGAGAAACGCAATTTCGGTCCTGTGTATGTCCTGTACATATTGCAGTTCTGACAATAAAGTTGACTTTGACTGCAGGTAATCATGTCCTGAGAGCGCACACTGTAGCTGCACTCACGCAAAGACATGTAGGATGAGATGTATGAGGGTAGCAGATGAAAATGTACCAGTGGAAGAGTCTGCGTGAGGTTAATGATGTCCAGTTAACCAGTGAATACAGGGTGCAGTGTTGGGTACGATAATCACAGCCAGTTATGAATCTTAGTGCACCATGATAGACAACATCCAACATCCGCAGGGTGCTTGTAGGAGCATTCATGTAGAGAATGTCACCGTAATCAATGGAGGGAAGGAAAGTCACAGATACAAGGTGTCATGTTTGTGTAGTGAGTTCTTTAATAACCACACCGGAGTGTTACTTGAAGCAGGCAGCTTTATGCAAGTTAAGAACTGATGCAACTGTGTCATACAGTCAACATGTGCCCTTTTTACAACAAAGAACCAGGGCGCCCTCTACAGGCCAACTAGTTACAGTGCGCCTGCTCTCATGCTCAAAACAGACACTTATTTAAAGCTCTTATCATTACATCTCCCCTTTTTCAAAACAAACAAAACAAAACTTTCTCAAAACAAACAATAGGGTAACTAGCATTACTTTCCAGAAGTTGAACATTGAAACATACAGTAACTAAAAATGCATTGTTCATAATGATCTTAAATCTGTTCAATAAGTCTCTCTGGCGGTTTCACATTTCTGGAAGATCTTCTTATGTGATTCTCTTGTACCTGAGTTGGTGTCTCAGTTGTGTGTGCGTCTGTGCCGCCAACATCATTCTGCTGCATAACTGTGATAGGTTCTTTCAGAATGTCACGACGGTTCCTCCTCAACACTGCACCATCTTCCGTTTGGACGTTGTATGACCTTGGCTGGACTTCAGCTAGAACTGTAGCTTTTCTTGCCCAGGTACTGGTGTTGTCTTTCAGTCGCACATGGTCACCGTTCTGAAGTTCTGGTAGATTGCGTGTTCCTCTGTCATAGTAGTACTTTTGCTTTGCTTTTTGTCGTTCCTTGAATTCCTTCACCCTTACATCCACTTCTGTAGTCAGCAGGCTTTCTTTAACCGGCAGGTTTGATCTCAGACGCCGCCCCATCAGGAGTTGTGCAGGGGACATACCATGTTCTAGTGGCCCTTAGCAAAATGAAGTATATTTAAGTATACTTTAAGTATACTAATTTTGAACTAAAATTTAAAGAGTATACTTCCAGTATACTTTTATGTACTTATCTCAGGTATACTTAAAACAAAGTGTACTACGAGTATACTTATTTTAAACCTAAAATAAGGCAGTGCACTTTAAGTTTACTTTTTATAAACTACATTAGATATACTTAAGATTAGTATAGGGAAGTATACCTAAAAGTATAAAAAAAGTTTCAAAACTACCGGTAATTAAAATACTTTATACTATAATTCTAAAGTTTATACTTGTACTTTCTTTTTTGTACTCTTTACTTATTTATTCTACAAAGTACTGATACATTATTTTAATCCAATAGCAAAATAAAATGATCATTAATTTATGTCGCAGAATAAGTTTTTCACATAACACATTTGCTTTGAAAAAGTACCTGTTATGAACTTGCATATTCAAGATTATATGGTGCTGGAGTTTAAAAGTTTACAGAAAATAATATGCGCTTCATTGATTTATCTTTATGTACCGGTACCTTAAAAACATACACAGAAACAGAGAAATATTTTTACTTGAATTTATTAATCAACTTCTAGTCTCTCTCGTAAGGGTTTGGCAATGGTGTTATGTACACAGCATTTTCTGTTTCAACAAGAACACATTTTGTTTTAATCATGACAGGCCAGACAGCAATGACACTTTCAGTTTTTTTAACCTCATGAATGAAAGTACTTTGTACATTAATCTGTGAATCTTTACATACAGGCCTGTCTGATTTAGCAAGGACTTCAACTAAAACACAACATAATTTGGCACATGAACAAAAAGCAGAAATCTGATGGAAACATACTTGTTTAAAAACAATTAAGTCTACAATTAAACAAAGGGTTCCATCTTTCAGGCATACAGCACTGTTGTATCTCTTTTTTAGTCTGTCGTAGTTTTGACTGGGACACAGAACTCCATTGATCAAAAACCGGTTGTAAGACCAGAAGCAGTTGCTTAGATTTCCACACAACTTTTCAATAGCAAGCCTGTAGGCTATTTTAAAGCAGTTTTGCACCACAGAATGACCAAAACCTCCGACACTTTCGGTTAGGGCTTCACAATTTTCAGTTTTTCTTTTATGTAAGTAAAGTTCTTCAACAAAAGATTGTACCTTATCATTATCTGGATTGATAGTGTTCTTGGCCCTTTCTGGTAATTCTCTCCACAACAGAAATGTCCCGACTATTTGTGAGGGGACATACTGTGTTCCATTAAAATATTTCATGAGAGTGCCCATATTGGATTCAAATGCAAACGTCGATGTAGCCCATAATGGTCCCCATTGTTTGACACTTTGAGCACTGTGTGTAAGCAAGTGGATATTAAAAGTCATGTTGTATTTCCCATGCAGTCTTTGGAACATGATAATAATTTTTTTTTAAACTAGCTCTGCTATCAAGATGCTTTCAGTCATTATGGTATCCTGCAATAATTTATAAACGCCAAACACTAGTAGGAACAAATGGTTCCAAAATCGTGCAGGGAGCAGGCCTTTTAATACAGGCAGAGAATAGAATAGGAGAAATGCTCGCCACTCTGAAGCTTTCCAGAACTTCCGTTCAGTCAGAGACCTAGGAGTCCTAGTACAGTAATCTCTACTGGTGGTTTTATTTTCACAAGTCGCTTGTCAGTTTCATTAAGCTCTTTGCCTATGTACCAAGGGGGATCTTTATTTGTTGAATCAAGCCACAATGTAGAGAGTTGGCGAGTGACTCCAAGGCAGACATTGTGTTGATAGTCAGGAATGAAGCCATTTATCATTTGGAAGTGTCGAAGTTGCATTAAAGGAGATGGCCCTATGACTCCATACACTGGCTCCTCAGTTGTACCCGACATTGCATGGCTAAAATGATCCCTCTCATTTCTAAGTGGTGGTTCAGGTTGTTCATATGGATATGATTTACCGCCTCTGTGCAAGCAAAAATCACATCCATAAAAACCATTGAACTGTTTAGTGTTACGAAGCAATGGACGAGCCACAGAATCAGAACTGCAGATCAGCACAAACACTTTAGAAACATGACTGTGTCCTCTTTTGTCCTGCCAGGAAATACCTTCAGTTTCTAATATTGAAGCTTCTTTAACAAATGGTGTCAGCAATGTCATCATTGATGGCTTAGCTGGCCCAAACCATATTGCTGACAACAAAATGTGCCTTTTCCGTATTTCTGGTTCCAGTTCAATTATCTGGCACTGAATTAGCCAAATGCTGCATTTAGAGCTTTTGAAAACTGGTGCACCATCACAATTCCAAATGAGCGTCAAATCATCTTCTCCTATAACTCCACTGTCACTGTCTCCACTGTCTGGGCAGCACGGTGGCACAATTGGTAGAGCTGCTGCCTCTCAGCGAGAAGGTTGCCGGTTCAAATCCCGGTCCGGGGCCTTTCTGGGTGGAGTTTGCATGTTCTCCCCGTGCATGCGTGGGTTTCCTCCGGGTACTCCGGTTTCCTCCCACAGACTAAAAAACATGCTTGTTAGGCTGATCGGTGACTCTAGATTTACCCTAGGTGTGAGTGTGAGAGTGGATGGTTGTTTGGTGTGAGTGAGACAGGTCCCTCTTGTAAATGAGTCCCCGTGACTCAACGAGGCTAGCCTGTATAAATAAAGGTTGAATGAATGAATGTCACACAATTTCTGGTACAGTACTCTTCACCAGACTGTATGTCGGTTAAAACCCCAATGGATATGTATTTTCCAGTAAGGCTGACATCATGTTCCTGCAGAAGTTGTTTGATCTGTGTATGGAGTGGAATTACAAGAAAGAAGAAGCCATTTTTTAAACTTCTGATGGCATCAAACTCAGTGTTGCAAAAGGTACAATGAGATGGACAGTGTGCACTAATGCCAAGGTATGCTTTACATTTTTCACCATTAAAGTGAACTTCAGACAGGGACGAACCTCCAAATTCTTTGTGGAAAAGGTAATGCGAGGGTGGAATCAGACCTGGAAACATTAGGTTGAACATTTCCAGTAAATGAGTTAGTGCTTTGCCTGTTAAATTGTTCCGCAGCACATACGACATGAGCATCAATAAACTTTCTCCCTTTGAAACAGGTGCACCAGGATACAGGGGCTTGTCACCATCTGCTTGGTCTTCACTGCCCTATAGGAAAAAATATATGAAAAAAAAACATGTATAAATGTAAAGCAAACTTAATGAATAATGTCAGTCTAGCATAAAGTATTTTTCACCTTATAACTCACATCATGGTGCATTGGCTAAATATTGATTTTCCTAAAGTTTACAAAAATTAATTTAAAAAGGGGTTTTGCAGTCTTGTTGTTTAACATATTACACTTGTTATACCTTTCTATTTCTGAGCTAAATTTGAAATTTCCATTTAAAATTGTATAAATCTACAATATTTGGACTAAAAATATAGAAAAACGTCATTGTGTGGCTTGAGTTCAACAGTGGCTACAGTATTTGAATTTTCCTATTTTTTCAAACTGCTGCCTTACTTGTGCTGCATGCTGTCACAATGCCCTGCATTTGGGTATAAACTTATTTCTATTATATTATTGTTATTATTCTAATTTGTAAGCTGTAGTAGTATTGTGTCTTAATGCTATAATTGCACCTAATGAACCCACAACAACTACGGTACTACAAATTTTATTGAACTACTGTCTACGTACCACTGGAAGTTCTGCAGTGTTTTCTCTAGTTGTATTCCCCTCCATCACATCATCATCAGCATGTTTTTCATCTTGATTATTAGCAGCATCAGTCAAGTCTTCATCAGAATATGACAGGGCATCTTCATTCTACAGGTTGGAAGAAAAGACTGCATTAAGGAGGAGACAAATGAATATAGAAAATACATATGAACCTCAACTTGCAACAGTGCATTTACCTCAGAATTGTCCACATCCCACATGCTTATGGTAGGATTCTCAGTGTGGGGCTCATCTTCATTGTCACTGCTGGAATTGATGTCTTCCTCTCCACTTGTCGAAGTGTTACTCATGTGACAATCTGTGTTGAAGTCATCATGACTGGCATTCTACAGATTGACAATAGAAGGACAAAATGGATCACAAATAAGCTGTTTAAAACGGCCTTTTTTACACAATGGGATGGGTTGCATCTGGTTAGGATGCCTCCTGGACGCCTCCCTGGTGAGGTGTTCCGGGCATGTCCCATCCGGAGGAGACCCAGAGGAAGACCCAGGACACGCTGGAGGGACTATGTTTCTCGGCTGGCCTGGGAACGCCTTGGGATTCCCCCAGAGGAGCTGCTCCAAGTGGCTGGGGAGAGGGAAGTCTGGGTCTCCCTACTTAGGCTGCTACCCCCGCGACCCGACCCCAGATAAGCGGAAGAAAATGGATGGATGGATGGGATGGGTTGCCAGCTGGGCTTTTTTTGGGCTTTTTTTTTTGAAAGAGCGAGTCGCTTGTTTGTGCTTGTTTTGAAGGAGCTGATCGCTTCTTTCAGTCTGGAGATCTGGCAACCCTGATACTAGCAATAACAGCATTGTAAGAGGGGGACAGTTGAGCCCGGAGGCCTCCACCTCTGTTTAATGATGGACGGTTTCTTTTCACAAAGATGACCTCCTTTACTCCTCTCAAACCATTGTTCCTCTCTATCAAGGATGTGAACATCTTCCTCCCTGAAAGAGTGACCGCTGGCCTGGAGATGAGTGTAGACTGCATAGTCCTGACCTGATGATGTTGATCTTCTGTGCTGGGCCATCCTTTTGGCCAGTGGCTGTTTAGTTTCCCTGATATAAGATTGATCACAGCCCTCCTGACACTGAACAGCATACACAATATTGCTGTTTGTGCCGGGGGACTGGATCTTTGGGATGAACAAGTCTATATCAGTGCTATATCAAGTCCTGTGGGACAAAGTATCAACCCTCTCTCTGTGTACTGTATATCCAGATAAATATATGTATACACACACACACATCATATATATTCATATATATATACAGTATATATAAACAAAAGAGCTTTGGCTCAATCTTGCATGCTGAATAGGTCGGTACAGAGTGGAAAAAACGGTTTTGCTTCAGACCAACTCTGCTGAGGATAACATTACAGAAAGTGAGGCAGTAGTGTCAAAGTAAAAATGCTATTATTAGTGTAGTGGTGGATATGAAAGGAAATGCATGTACCGTACCGTACTACAAGCATATATTTGTGTTGTTCTTGGAGACCACAAAATCAAGGTTTGGCCAAAATCTAACAGTTACACTTTCAAGTTCAGTTTTGTATCTATTAACATCAGCAGGAGACAAAGTTTCCATCAACTACTCAAAATACTGTATAAACCAGGCTCATGTCATCATTACCTGCTGAGTGGAGGACCTTTCATCTCTAACATCTCTGTGGGAAGCAAAAGACTGATCCCTGAGATCTTGCATGTTGTCCTGTAGTTCTGCTCAGCCCTGTAAAGGTAAAGTGTTAACATCAGTTATAACTCTAATCATTTTATTGTCCATGAGCATACTGAATGCACTTTTAACATAGAAACAAGAAAACAAAGAAACTAAAATGAATAATAAAAATTATTTCCGTTATTCTTCCCACACCAAAATATTGGCCAGCTGATAAGAAAATAATGCACTAAATACAGCAACAAACTGAGAAATCATTAAACTATTTTGCATTTAAAATTATTCCTTTTGAGACAGATAAAACGTTATGGGACGTGAAATTCTAAACACATGTACTAATGCAGACTGACTTTAATTTGCGATTAGTTTTATAAAAATATACAGTATAGTAACACAAATTTAAGAATCAACATTTCATCCTCCAGCTTCCTCCTCCTCTGCAGCTGAGAGCTGAACCTAATGCAGGTATTTGTCTTTCTTCTTTTTTTTTTAATGAAGCAAATATAACAAACACCACAAGAAATAACAGCATAACTTGTTATGCTGTTATTTCTTACACAATGAAATAAAAAAAGACAAGTTACCAGGGGGAAAAAAATAAAATAAAAAAATAGCTTAAAAATATTGTATTTCAGCCTGACATTTTCAGACAAGTGTTCTTCTTTTTTTTATTATTATTATTAAACCGGCAAAACGATATAAAAGTGCAAAAAATGTGCAAATGAACACTTAATGCATGTGAAACTCTCTAACCTCACAGCAGCCTAGCTAGCTAGCTAGCTCAGCTATAGGCTGCTGGTGATGTGTTATGATCGTAAACATTAAACATGAAATCGTTGCAGACTTCATTCTGATACTTACTTTTTATTTCCATCTGTGCCTGGTACTTCTTGGAATTTCTGCTTTGTAATCCTCCAAATATCTTTGATAAGGTCCTCGACGTTTCGCCATGTTATTTCCGATGAGCTAACAGCTACCTTCTTTGTTGTTCTCGGTTTTAAAATATCGCGTGACTTTAACTTTCACTTCTCGTTCATGTGACCGCCTCCCTCCCCGGCAGCCAATAGGGAACCAAATTTCAAATTTCCCGCACATTTTCCTGCGTCTTCTTTTTCTCACAGCGAGGAGGACAAACAAACAAACAAGTCTCATCGTCGGAAAAAGCGTTTTTAGGATTGGCTTCACAAAATGGCATTTGCCATTTATTACTTCAAGGACAAGACTGTGGAAGTTGGGAAGACTTTGTGGATTACTGAGGACCAGCGACGATGTCCAAAATCAATAACTCAGTGCCCTGATTTATGAAGATGGATGGATGGATGTAAAATGAAGGCAGAAAAAAGTCAGATCCTCCTGCCTATTTTCCAGCAAAGGTTTTATTGTTTGGTGGTAAGTTGTGGAATGTCTGCTTTCTTGATAGCACTTTTTTTCCTCTTGCATGTGTTCGGTATCGCTTTTGGAATTTGTCAGTCAAGCTTTTTTTAATGTGATGTTTGTTACACAGATAACTACAGTGATCTCTGCAAGAAGAGACAAGCATTTATAGAAGGGGAAGATATCTGGCAAGAAACACCAAAGAGAAAGTGTAAGCCAAACAACAAGTGGAAAGATGTGGAACAGGAAGATCATGAAGTTCAACCAAAGAAGGTAGCTTCATCAATAAATATTCTGTTTCAGAACTGAAGTAGAAAAAGTGCAGTGAAAATACAAATCTAAAATAAATTCTAATTTTGACAGAAAAAAATAAGAGCAACCAGTACAGAAACAGAATCGGCGAACCGTATAAATGAGCTGAAGAGGCAACTGGAAAACAAGACTTCAGAGGTAAAAATATTAACTATATTAACTATATTTTAACTTTGAGTTGATGCAATAACCTGTGTGAGTTATGCTGCCACATGATTCTTTTTTGTTGTTGTTTGTTGTTTTGTCCTGTAGATGTGTACCAGTAACTCCAATGAGGCATCATCAGACGAGGAGCAGCTGCCCAGAAGCTGGAGTGTGGCACAGGACAAAATAGAAAGGCTTCAGGCAGAAATTAAGAGACGACCGTGTGGATGAAATGTTAGATGCCATGAGAGGTAATTTCTTGAAAGTAATTTAAGTGAATGATAAGACTTTTTTAAAACTGTGGAAAATGGAGAACACCTTGGTTGAATGTTCTATTTGCCTTATTCAATGTCCTCCTACTTCCTGTTCCTCCTTAATTAGTTCAGCTCTTCAATGCACAAATGACTAATGTAATCTTTATTTTTAATGGTCTCAAAACACAGTAGTGACAGTTTTTGTTCCTTTGTCCCCTGTTTTTATGTTTTTTTACAGAGCTTCCAGCTGTTGTGAAACAGCTGAAAGATGTGCTCAGTCAGATCTCAGCTCCTGCATCCAACCAGTCAACACCCACACCATCTGTACAGTCACCAGTTGCTCCGTATCTTCAAGTGCCGTCTGACCCGGATGACATGGTAATAACCTCTGAATGCATGGATACTGTATGTTATTGATCCATGTAGAGAATAATTTGAAATACAATTTCCTTCTACAACTTTTGATTACACACAAACTAGAAAGAAAATGCCATTAATGATGGATAATTCGGAAATAAAATTATGCCCCCAGATGATGGTATAAATCAATAGAATATAGGCTTAGACATATTCAATGCATTGATGAATATATACTTTATATTTCCAAATACGGTACTGTAAATGTGTAATCATTATTTGGAATGGATAATGACATTCATATGTTTTTAGGTGCATCTTGTGCCAGACCATGATGTGCAAGTCCCAAGACGAAAGCTAAGGTCTCTACGAACTACAAACTCAGCTGTGTTTGTTGGAGATCTCGCTGTGCTAGTCCACGGTAGAGAAGTGTTGTCCAGTTCCAGTTTGACTGGGAGGCAGTCAGGGGCCCATAAAGATCTGGAGTCAAAGCCACCATTGGACAACACATTGCTTGACGCTATACTTGGTGAGTGCATATAATGTTGGACAAGAATCATTCTAAAATTAATTCCTACCGTTTTCTCCTTTTTATGAATAATGTTCCATGAGATTCTCTGATCAGGTTAATGCGTATTGCGATACAATCACCTATAAATATCAATCACTAACATATTGATTGAATTGGATTTGAGCACTACAGGCTACATGATTTGGGAAAACTGAGTCATAAAACCAACTTAAGTTAGATATAAAACTGTTTTACCTTTCTTTTTCAAGGGAAGAATTAAGATAATTTGCAGCACAATGCAGCAACTATTCAGACAAAAAGTAAAGCACTTAAAGGAGCTGTATGTAACTTTTCTAACAATATATTTTTAACATATTTCTTCACTCTGTCACTACCTCCTGACATACCCGGTACTGATTTTAGACAAGTAACTAGTCTCTGAAAAAACTATTGTCCCCTTGCTTCTCTGAAAGCATTTCTAAAAAGCCACAGTGACCCGCCGTTAACCAGCCAATAAAAACAGAGCTTGAATTTGAATTTCAGCAGAGCAAGGGGTAACAGAGCCATATGGCTCTGAGGGGAAGGGACCAGAAACGTGTCTCTGTTCAAAATTTTCCTAAGTTCCAGCGTGTTCCAGAAATTACATACTGAACCTTTAAATTTACCAGCTATTACTAACACAATCTTTTACAGATTAGAAACATTAACACTCTACACAGGCTAAATTGTGCAACAGGTCAAACAAAATTCAAAACATTGCGTAAATCAAATATTAAATGAAGTTTTCAATAAAATTCAAATGCAGGTAGATATTAAGTTATTAAATAAAATATCGGAGACCACAACTTAGTTTCGTGTTATTGTTGTTCTTCTGTTTCTGCTGACTTAGAGCTGGTGCTAATTATTGACTGATGCCTGTACATGTTTTATCATAAATGCTTTAACTGGAATGTAATTGTTCTATAATTCTTTCGTCTTTGATAATTGTTGAACAACACCTTGTGAATTTCATTTCTGCGAAAGGCACTCTATAAATAAACTTTTACTTACTAATAATACGGTAATTACCGAATAATAATAATATTTATACATTTATTGTGCATCACTCGTGAAAGCAAGAGATTTATTTTAAGGAGATGTTTGATGTCATAGTAACTATGCTGAAACAATGGTATAACATTAGAGTAATTTTTTTGTGTGTCTTTTTTCATTCAGTCTACACCAACGCAAAGTTCCCTGACACCACCATGCAGGATGTGAGAAGAATCATAAGGAAGAAATGCAACAACATAAACTATGTCAAGAAACAAAATGAAAAGAAGAACTAATCCAGTAAGAATGTTTTTTTTTCTCTTTTTTTTTTTTTTTTTTGTTGAAAGAAGTGAATTTTTTTTTTCCGGGTGTTCCGGATGTGCAATTTTTCCAAAGATGCGCAATTGCCTTAACCCGAAAAGGAAGGACTTCAATTTCCAGTTGGAGTGTACCTTACTGTATTGCTTATTTTTTCAAGCAAATGCACGTTTTGCTGTTGACTTTGTTTTGTTTACATTTGGACATTTAAGTTAAATGTGCACCTTTACATTTCAATTTTTAAAGCTGTGAAGTGGTTTGTTTTTTATATTGTTCCACTATAGACATTGTTTTTTAACTGAATTTTAATGCTATATAAAAAGACTGAAGTTATCAGGATTTTGTCTTGTGACTTTGTGAACACATTACAGTGTAGTCTGGGTTATCTTTAGGAAGTAAATTTTAGCTAATTTTAGCTAGTATTCAACAAGGAATTGCTAAGCAAACTTACAAGTGTAACCTTACATTTAAAATGACATGGTATTAGTTTTAGAAATTCTAAAAAGTGAAATGTGGACTACAACTAGTGCAATGGCAGTATACAAAATAGTATACTTTAAGTATACTTCAACAAACTAGAGTATGACCTAGAAGTATATAACTAGTGCAATGGCAGTATACAAAATAGTATACTTTAAGTATACTTCAACAAACTAGAGTATGACCTAGAAGTATATAACTAGTGCAATGGCAGTATACAAAGTAGTATACTTTAAGTATACTTCAACAAACTAGATTATGACCTACAAGTATATAACTAGTGCAATGGCAGTATACAAAATAGTATACTTTAAGTATACTTCAACAAACTGGATTATGACCTAGAAGTATATAACTAGTGCAATGGCAGTATACAAAATAGTATACTTTAAGTATACTTCAACAAACTAGATTATGACCTACAAGTATATAACTAGTGCAACGGCAGTATACAAAATAGTATACTTTAAGTATACTTCAACAAACTAGATTATGACCTACAAGTATATAACTAGTGCAACGGCAGTATACAAAATAGTATACTTTAAGTATACTTCAACAAACTTGATTATGACCTACAAGTATATAACTAGTGCAACGGCAGTATATAAAAAGTATACTTGTTGTACACTTAAAGTATACTTAAGAAAACCGAATTATAAACTAGAAGTATATAAGGAAGTATACTCAAAGTATACTTTTTATAAACTAAAAGTGTCCCAAATCAGTCCGAAGAGGTATTAAAAAAGTATACTTGTAGTATACTACAAGTACATAGTGTGGAGTATACTTGATATACTTATACTTATACTCAAGTATACTTAAAAAAGTGAACTTTAAGTATACTTCTTTTTGCTAAGGGGTGGCTAGAGAGCGCACGGACTCCATGGAGCATGCGCGAATACCCAGAGCGCGACTATATCCGAGGCTTAACTCTGCTGCACCACTTACTGATCACTGTATGAATAAGCTCACTTTAACTCCTACAAATGCACAAAGGCACGCCAAAGAATTTGGGAAATTCAGTTTGAATCTCCTTAATCATGACCACTTTTGTCAGGACATAAAAAGAACAACCGTTGATTTAAACAAAGACTCATCACTATCAAATTATAGAGTGAAGTGGGATCACTTAAAATATAACTCTCAAATTTAAATTAAATTTGTCAAATTTCAAGTCAACTCAGCAAACAAAGAGAAGCTGACATTGTAAGAGAAATTCATGACATTCATTTACTGAACGAAGATGACAAATGACGATCCTCCTACACTCCTAACTAGACAATATTTACATCAACAAAGCCAAAGAAGCCTACATCCTGTCAAAAGCAAAATGGACAGAAGGGGGTAATGATGTTCAGCATATTTCTGTAGACTAGACAAAAAGAGACGGTAACAAATAAGGGTGTAACGGTACGCTAAAATCTCGTTTAGGTTCAGTACAGTTTCAAGGAGGGCTTGGTTCGATAAAATCTCAGTACAAAAAGAAGCCAAAATGAAGACTTACAAAATGTTTATTTTAAAAATATGTCAAGTAAACAATATGTTTGTGTACAAATAAATAAAAGCAACCCATTTGGATGACATTTTAAATAAACAGCACTCTTTACAATAAATAAACTATACTAACAATAATAAAAATCTTAATAAATACATTAACCGTCAGAACCAGAACAATAAGCAGCAACTGACTGTTTACAATCTAACTACCATAATTTCCGGAGTATAGGTCGCACCTTTTTATACTTTTTTCAAGGCCTGCGACCTATACTCAGGTGCGACCTATATATGGCTTGTTATCACTTTCGGTCGCTAGGGGCGCATGGTAGTACCATTTTCGGCCGCTAGGGGCGCAGGCAGTGCAGTACCAGTTTCGGCCGCTAGGGGGGCGCATGGTAGTACCAGTTTCGGCCGCTAGGGGCGCATGGTAGTACCACTTTCGGCCGCTATGGGTGCTAAAAAGACCTGTAGTCTGTTTACCGGTACAGTACCTGCAGACGTGCCTGGAGGCGTTACCTGTTTGTGTATTGAGCATAAAACCCCATCACCCAACCGACATCTCTGAGAGTGTGTGAGGAGATACAGCGAGAACAACAAAACAACTACAGAGAACCAGAAGACAACAGCAGCCATGCCTCCTAAAAGAAAGTCCTACACGGCAGAATTTATGTTGGAGGTGGTCAAATTTGCCGTGGTGCACGGGAACCGCGCCGCTGACCGCCAGTACGGGGTCAGTGAGAAGGTGATCCGGGGCTGGAGGAAGTCGGAGGGAGTGATCCAAGCCATGAAGCGGTCCAAGCGGGCCAACAGGGGCATGAAAGCCAGGTGGCCAGAACTGGAGGACAAAGTGAAGTCCTGGGTCCTGTCCGAGCGCGCATGTGGAAGAGGGGTCTCCACGGTACAGCTTCGCCTCCACGCCATCTCTGTTGCTAAGGACATCGGGGTCTCGGAGTTCGCTGGTGGTCCGAGCTGGTGTTTCAGGTTCATGAAACGCCACGACCTGTCCATCAGGGCCCAGAACACCATGTCCCAGAAGCTCCCGGCCAACTACCAGGAGAAACTGGACAACTTTCGAGCCTTCGTGAGTCGGCAGGTAAGCTAACATGGTTTTATTTTTGTGCGTTAAACGTACCTGTATCTTGCTAAATTTTAATAGATTAATTTAATATAAAATTGCGCGCTCACAGCGAGTTTGTGGTCAGTCAGTGCGTGCGCGTTTCTTTGTTTAATGTACCCCACGAAAATGTCTGCCTTCGTGTATCGCCTGGTACCGGTACCGCTAGCTAAGCTACCATGTTTT
>JBBPBX010006758.1:0-67435 GCA_038048925.1 Garcialebias charrua
GTCACACACACAAACACACACAACTTCAGTTGAACATGTTATATTTACATGTATATGTCTATCTGTACATTATATGTATATGCATATATATACATGTATATGTTTATGCATATATACATCTATATGTTTATGCATATGTACATATATGCATATTCTTGTATATATACATATATGCATTTACATGTTTAAATGCATTTGCATATACAGTACATGTATATATGCACTTACATATACATGTATATATGCACTTACACATACATGTAAATAGGCACTTACATATACGTGTAATAGGCATGTAAATATAACATGTTCAACTCAAATTGTGTGTGTTTGTGTGTGTGACTGTTTTGTGGTTTCTAAGGACAGTGTTTTGTCAGGACAGTAATGAGCTGTTATCTGATTGTCTGATTACTGTATAGCGTATTGCTGTCCTGACAAAACACTGTCCTTAAAAACCACAAAACGGTCACACACACAAACACACACAACTTCAGTTGAACATGTTATATTTACATGTATATGTCTATCTGAACATTATATGTATATGCATATATATACATGTATATGTTTATGCATATATACATCTATATGTTTATGCATATGTACATATATGCATATTCTTGTATATATACATATATGCATTTACATGTTTAAATGCATTTGCATATACAGTACATGTATATATGCACTTACATATTCATGTATATATGCACTTACATATACATGTATATAGGCACTTACATATACATGTAAATAGGCACTTACATATACGTGTAATAGGCATGTAAATATAACATGTTCAACTAAAATTGTGTGTGTTTTTGTGTGTGACTGTTTTGTGGTTTCTAAGGACAGTGTTTTGTCAGGACAGTAATGAGCTATTATCTGATTGTCTGATTATAGCGTATTGCTGTCCTAACAAACCACTGTCCATTAAAACCACAAAACAGTCACACACACAAACACACACAATTTTAGTAGAACATGTTATATTTACATGTATATGTCTATCTGTACAGTATATGCATATATATACATGTATATGCATATATGTATATACACTGTACAGTACATGACTATGCATTTATGATATGCTTATATACATGTATATATGTATATTTGTGTGTATGTATATGACATAGATATCAATTATATAAATAATGCAGGGATTGTTAAATATGACTTCAATATTATTTGTCACAGTTTTTAAATTTATAGTTTTCTTTCATTCAGCTAATTTTAATTTCATCTTAGTCCACCTATCATGAGAGGAGTTTTGTAAATACTCTGTCCATCCATCTTTCCTTTATGTGAGATGGATACTTTGGCCAAAAACAATCATGTAATGTTTATTGGTTTACATGTGACAGCAGCTATCATCAAAATGTAGAATTTCCTCTAAATATAAGTATAACTGATCTGTTACAGATGTCATGTGAGCACGTCCAGAGTCAGGAGATCGCAGGTAGCCAGAAGCACGATCAACTTCCTTTAAACACGAATACCAAGGTACATTTTAGTTCTTGTGTTCCTAAACAGAATTACTTGCTACGTGTGGTTTCATCAACCTTAATGTTCAATTAGGTGTGTATAGGAGTGTATTGTGGTTTTTATGGACAGTTGTTTGTTTGGACAGTCATACGCTATAAACAATCAGACAATCAATCAGATAACAGCTCATTACTGTCCTGACAAAACACTGTCCTTAAAAACCACAAAACAGTCACACACACAAACATACACAACTTCAGTTGAACATGTTAGTGCTGGTGAATTTTTGGAAAAAACACAAAAAATACTGAGTTTTTCTGTGTTTTTTCACCACAGTTCGTTAGCTAAACATGTGGACACACGTTTCTGATCATTTTTATGCATTCGTAAGCAGTTTTTTTCAACTCCACAGTGTAACTCTTACCTAATTTAATATATTGCACACAAAACATTAAGGTTTACTGAGGGGCTGCATGGGCTCCATGAGCAAGACATCTAATCCATGTGTTTACATCATGGGAAAAACATGTAACAAAATAAAATTTTAATTTTGATTTTTATGAGTTTCCCTCGGACTGTAATCTTATAAATACTTTGTTTAAAGTTCTGATGAATGTTGACTTGCCCATATACTAAATACATGATTTTTTTCTGTGTCCTCCATGTTTTCTAGAGAAAAAGTCAAGCAAGTCTAGGATCCAGAAGAATGGCAAAGAAAAAGTGGTCAAATGGTGAAGTAGCTGATGTAATGCGTAATTTCCGAAATCACATAAGTGAAGGAAAACTGACCAGAAAGAATTAATGCAACCACTGTAAGAAGGTTGAGGGCCCTATGTTGGCTCAAAGAACAGTTCAAAATATGAGACTTTGTGAGAAACCGGGGAATAACTGAAAAGAGATAAAAACAGAAACAAAACTTACAGATTTTTTAATGTATCTAAAAATCTACGTCTGGCCTCTGGACATTTAAAAAACAAAACAAAAATGTAGAAATGTTTAGTCTTTCGTTGCATAGGTACCAGGTACATACCAGTTAAGTACAGGATAACATGTCACTTCATACTATAGCCTGGTACAAAACGTAGAAATGTTTAGTCTTTCGTTGCATAGGTACCAGGTACATACCAGTTAAGTACAGGATAACATGTCACTTCATACTATAGCCTGGTACAAAATATACATACCGGTTATATAACCAGTATGCTACCAGTATCTGGTATGTACCCGTCTGTATTATGTATTAATATTGTATAAATCTGTGTAACACTTTTAAATACTTTATTTATTTATTTTATCTAAAAAAGCTAAGTCTGGTCCTCTGGACATTCAAAAAAATAAAACAAAACGAAGCAAAAGTTTCGTCTTTCGTCCGAAAGCCTTCTTCAGTCTGAGTTGCTGTATTCAGCTCAGTCTTATAAATAGCACCCTCCCACAGTGGATCAACCAGTTGGCTGATGACAGCCGAAACCAGCTGCTCACATGATCAAGGAGGACCATCAGCCTAACGATGGATCGTTAGCACCCTGATGGTTGTTTGCTATTCACAGAGGGCTTAGTGATACTAGCAATCATAGCATTGTAAGAGGGGGACAGTTGAACCCGGAGGCCTCCACCCCCGTTTAACGATGGACGTTTCTTTTCACTTCAGCTCTCAGCTCCTCCTCTGTGGCTCTGACTGTGTCCGAAAGAGCTGCCATCTCTCTGCTCAGAGCCTCCATATTCTCAATCAGTCCACTCTTCTGCTCCTCTTCCTCCCTCAGAGCAGCCAGCCTGGCCTCCTCTTCCTCTGTTAGAAACTGGTGAAGCTTCTTAAACTGCTTCTTAATCTGCCTCTTTGTGAGTCGAGCCTGGACCTTCACATGTTCTGCTGTCTGATCAAACTCAGACTGAACTTTCTTCTTGACCTCCTGCTTCTCCTTCAGTGGTTTCATAGATCTCAGCAGATCCTCTTTGAGTTCCGTTGCAGCTTCATCGATGGGTCTGAACCTGTGGTCGGTGTGTTTCTTCGAGTCTCTGCAGACGATATAAATTAAGGAGGACCACTTTTTTTTATTTAGAGATAAATAATAACACTATTAATAAAATCAATAATGAACAAATAACACTTCAGCTCTCAGCTCCTCCTCTGTGGCTCTGACTGTGTCCGAAAGAGCTGCCATCTCTCTGCTCAGAGCCTCCATATTCTCAATCAGTCCACTCTTCTGCTCCTCTTCCTCCCTCAGAGCAGCCAGCCTGGCCTCCTCTTCCTCTGTTAGAAACTGGTGAAGCTTCTTAAACTGCTTCTTAATCTGCCTCTTTGTGAGTCGAGCCTGGACCTTCACATGTTCTGCTGTCTGATCAAACTCAGACTGAACTTTCTTCTTGACCTCCTGCTTCTCCTTCAGTGGTTTCATGGATCTCAGCAGATCCTCTCTGAGTTCCGCTGCAGCTTCATCGATGGGTCTGAACCTGTGGTCGGTGTGTTTCTTCGAGTCTCTGCAGACGATATAAATTAAGGAGGACCACTTTTTTTTATTTAGAGATAAATAATAACACTATTAATAAAATCAATAATGAACAAATAACACTTCAGCTCTCAGCTCCTCCTCTGTGGCTCTGACTGTGTCCGAAAGAGCTGCCATCTCTCTGCTCATAGCCTCCATATTCTCAATCAGTCCACTCTTCTGCTCCTCTTCCTCCCTCAGAGCAGCCAGCCTGGCCTCCTCTTCCTCTGTTAGAAACTGGTGAAGCTTCTTAAACTGCTTCTTAATCTGCGTCTTTGTGAGTCGAGCCTGGACCTTCACATGTTCTGCTGTCTGATCAAACTCAGACTGAACTTTCTTCTTGACCTCCTGCTTCTCCTTCAGTGGTTTCATGGATCTCAGCAGATCCTCTCTGAGTTCCGCTGCAGCTTCATCGATGGGTCTGAACCTGTGGTCGGTGTGTTTCTTCGAGTCTCTGCAGACGATATAAATAAAGGAGGACCACTTTTTTTATTTAGAGATAAATAATAACACTATTAATAAAATCAATAATGAAGTTATTTCATGAGTGACTGGAATGAAATCCCTACCTTGTCCTGAGAGTAAATTATAGCTTCGATAATGATACTACAGTATCCACTTTGCACTGCGTGCCTGCATAGTTGGTAACAGGAATGCGTTTGCTGGCAGTGGCACTAGCCCATGCAGGAATTGTCCGTTTCACCTTCTTGCTTTTGGATTTCCCATACTTGTAGCCATCCTTCATCCTTAGAAGGAGAACAAAGCAGTGTGTTGAGCACTGGCCAGCCTCGCAGTCCGGGCATTTCACATCTTTCTCATCTTTTTTTTTCTCCCTCCACTCCCTCTTCAGTAGTGTCTTCATTCTTGTCCGTATTCGCGTCACCTGAATTCTCCCCCTCCTCATCTTCGCCTCTTGCAGCTGAAGATGCTGCCTGATCTTCATCAGCAGAGGGCGACTCCTCATCTGAGGCTTCTGGATCGTTCTCTGCAGCCGCGGAGGGTGCCTTCTCCTGAGTTGGAGTCGCTGTTGCATGGCGAATCGGCATAATGGGAGCGTTACCTTCAACTTATCCAGGAAAATGTATGTTTTGAAGAAAAAATCTCTGCACGATCCTTTATTTCGATTCCGCTGTTAACGAGCACCGTCCCGCTTGGATCGTTGGTCCAAACCAACTTGTTTTACGTCTTCTAACGTAGGATCATCCTGATTAGTTCAAGGCTGTCAGAAAGGGAGCCTTCCAAGAAAAAAGTGACTTCCTGTTCTGAGGGAGCGGGGTTTCAGTGACAGCACAACATGACCACAGAGAATTGTTGGGCATCTGACATGGATCACTCATGCCAAGTTTGGTGCAATTCTGTTTTTCATTGTGAAAGTTATAGCGTTTTAAAATGTATGGCGAGAAGCCAAACGTTGAGGCAAGGCCACGTCCCTTCAGCATATATGAAAATACAAGTTTTTGATGAATTTTCACTCACCCACATCTTAAGTGCATATTAACCAAGGTTGAAGTCAGTCGCTCAAAATCCCTAGGAGGAGTGCATTAAAATTCACCATCAATGAAAAGTGAAAAACAGCCAAAAATTACCCTTTGACCCAAAATGGCTGACTTATGGCCAAACAGGTGTCCCTGTGATGGACTGGAGACTTGTAAATGTGTCCTTGTGATGGACTGGAGACTTGTCCATGTGTCCCTGTGATGGACTGGAGACTTGTCCACGTGTCCCTGTGATGGACTGGAGACTTGTCCACGTGTCCCTGTGATGGACTGGAGACCTGTCCAGGATGTCCCTGTGATGGACTGGAGACTTGTAAATGTGTCCCTGTGATGGACTGGAGACTTGTAAATGTGTCCCTGTGATGGACTGGAGACCTGTCCAGGTGTCCCTGTGATGGACTGGAGACTTGTCCACGTGTCCCTGTGATGGACTGGTGACTTGTAAATGTGTCCCTGTGATGGACTGGAGACTTGTCCATGTGTCCCTGTGATGGACTGGAGACCTGTCCAGGATGTCCCTGTGATGGACTGGAGACTTGTAAATGTGTCCCTGTGATGGACTGGAGACTTGTAAATGTGTCCCTGTGATGGACTGGAGACTTGTAAATGTGTCCCTGTGATGGACTGGAGACTTGTCAAATGTGTCCCTGTGATGGACTGGAGACTTGCAAGGGAACCGGACTTGTGATCTGAAGGACCCTGGTTCGAGTTCGAACCCCGGCCACTACACACCTTGGGGTGTCTATGAGTGCATACCTATTTCCCCAGCTCCCCGGGCGCTGACTACGGCTGCTCACTGCACCACTTGGTGGTGGTTGGGTTAAATGCAGAGAACAATTTTGTCTGTCAAGTATGGGAAACATACACAGATGACAAAAATGTGTAATTTATATATTTTAATTTATAAATGTGTCCCTGTGATGGACTGGAGACTTGTAAATGTGTCCCTGTGATGGACTGGAGACCTGTCCAGGTGTCCCTGTGATGGACTGGAGACTTGTCCACATGTCCCTGTGATGGACTGGAGACCTGTCCAGGATGTCCCTGTGATGGACTGGAGACTTGTCCACGTGTCCTTGTGATGGACTGGAGACTTGTCCCTGTGTACCTGTGATGGACTGGAGACCTGTCCAGGTATCCCTGTGATGGACTGGAGACTTGTCCATGTGTCCTTGTGATGGACTGGAGACTTTTCCCTGTGTACCTGTGATGGACTTGAGACCTGTCCAGGTGTCCTTGTGATGGACTGGAGACTTGTCCACATGTCCCTGTGATGGACTAGAGACCTGTCCATGTGTCCCTGTGATGGACTGGAGACCTGTCCAGGTATCCTTGTGATGGACTGGAGACTTGTCCACATGTCCCTGTGATGGACTGGAGACCTGTCCAGGATGTCCCTGTGATGGACTGGAGACCTGTCCAGGATGTCCCTGTGATGGACTGGAGACTTGTCCACGTGTCCTTGTGATGGACTGGAGACTTGTCCCTGTGTACCTGTGATGGACTGGAGACCTGTCCAGGTATCCCTGTGATGGACTGGAGACTTGTCCATGTGTCCTTGTGATGGACTGGAGACTTTTCCCTGTGTACCTGTGATGGACTTGAGACCTGTCCAGGTGTCCTTGTGATGGACTGGAGACTTGTCCACATGTCCCTGTGATGGACTAGAGACCTGTCCATGTGTCCCTGTGATGGACTGGAGACTTGTCCATGTGTCCCTGTGATGGACTGGAGACTTGTCCACGTGTCCCTGTGATGGACTGGAGACCTGTCCAGGATGTCCCTGTGATGGACTGGTGACTTGTAAATGTGTCCCTGTGATGGACTGGAGACTTGTCCACGTGTCCCTGTGATGGACTGGAGACCTGTCCAGGATGTCCCTGTGATGGACTGGAGACTTGTAAATGTGTCCCTGTGATGGACTGGAGACTTGTAAATGTGTCCCTGTGATGGACTGAAGAGTTGTAAATGTGTCCCTGTGATGGACTGGAGACCTGTCCAGGTGTCCCTGTGATTGACTGGAGACTTGTCCACATGTCCCTGTGATGGACTGGAGACTTGTCCATGTGTCCTTGTGATGGACTGGAGACTTGTCCCTGTGTACCTGTGATGGACTGGAGACCTGTCCAGGTATCCCTGTGATGGACTGGAGACTTGTCCATGTGTCCTTGTGATGGACTGGAGACTTGTCCACGTGTCCCTGTGATGGACTGGAGACCTGTCCAGGATGTCCCTGTGATGGACTGGTGACTTGTAAATGTGTCCCTGTGATGGACTGGAGACTTGTCCACGTGTCCCTGTGATGGACTGGAGACCTGTCCAGGATGTCCCTGTGATGGACTGGAGACTTGTAAATGTGTCCCTGTGATGGACTGGAGACTTGTAAATGTGTCCCTGTGATGGACTGAAGAGTTGTAAATGTGTCCTTGTGATGGACTGGAGACCTGTCCAGGTGTCCCTGTGATTGACTGGAGACTTGTCCACATGTCCCTGTGATGGACTGGAGACTTGTCCATGTGTCCTTGTGATGGACTGGAGACTTGTCCCTGTGTACCTGTGATGGACTGGAGACCTGTCCAGGTATCCCTGTGATGGACTGGAGACTTGTCCATGTGTCCTTGTGATGGACTGGAGACTTGTCCCTGTGTACCTGTGATGGACTGGAGACCTGTCCAGGTATCCCTGTGATGGACTGGAGACTTGTCCACGTGTCCCTGTGATGGACTGGTGACTTGTAAATGTGTCCCTGTGATGGACTAGAGACTTGTCCACGTGTCCCTGTGATGGACTGGAGACCTGTCCAGGATGTCCCTGTGATGGACTGGAGACTTGTAAATATGTCCCTGTGATGGACTGGAGACTTGTAAATGTGTCCCTGTGATGGACTGGAGAGTTGTAAATGTGTCCCTGTGATGGACTGGAGACCTGTCCAGGTGTCCCTGTGATTGACTGGAGGCTTGTCCACATGTCCTTGTGATGGACTGGAGACTTGTCCCTGTGTACCTGTGATGGACTGGAGACCTGTCCAGGTATCCCTGTGATGGACTGGAGACTTGTCCATGTGTCCTTGTGATGGACTGGAGACTTGTCCAGATGTCCCTGTGTCCCCCTTCAGTGTAGCCAGTCCAAAGTTGGACAGATTCTGGAAAAAGGAGCAATACCTGATCCTAATATGTCAGACACAAGTTTCCCTGTTTTTCCCAGCACGTCAAAATGGTGCTTTCCTCCTGACACAAGTAATATTGGAGAAAGCGCATTTAAAACATCAGGCCAAGCCACTTCTACCACATACTCAAAGGATAAACCAGACAGAAAAGATGAGCTTCTCAAACAGGAATCCTCAAAGCAGATTACATGTCTACAAAACTTCTGTTATGTTTGTGGTAAGCCACAAACTAAAATTTCACGCCATTTGCAAACACACCAGACGCATCCTGAAATTATCCAACTGTTTTCCCTTCACAAGGATTCTAAAGAGCGCAAAGTTTTATTAGAAAAATTGAGGAACAGGGGAATTCACAAGCATAACAATGCAGTTTTACAAGGTGGACAAGGGCCCTTGAAAGTGAAGAGAAAGACAAAAGCTAAGGCCGTAGATGGAACATTTATTCACTGTATCTACTGTGAAGGAATGTACGTTCAAAAGCAACTATGGAGACATGTCCGTAGATGCCCCTGTAAGCCAGAAAATATGGATATGGATAATCCACCTGGAAGAGCCAAAGTGCTGAGTTTGGCTTTGGCTAAAGAGTCTGCATTCTATCATGAAATCTGAAGTGGTGTTTGTAAGATCATTAAAAGTATGAAACCCGACGATGTTACCTCAGCTGTGAGAAATGACCTGTGTATTATTCAGTTTGCTCAGTCACTCCACAACAGACATGGACAAGACCCCTCAAAATACGACTACATGCGACAAAAGCTTCATGAAGTTGGCCGTTTGTTGATATGTCTGCGCACAAAATATGCAATACATAACCTAGAGGATGCTGTGAAACCTGCTAACTTCCAGAGAGTTGTGCAAGCAGTAAAGACTGTGTCAGGCTTTGATGAAGAAACACGTTCATACAAAAAAACAAGCCTTGCCATAAAACTGGGACATACACTGAACAAAATCTGTAACCTTGTTCATTGCCGAGCACTCATGGCAGAAGATGAACAACTGATGAAGTCGTCAGACGCATTCAAAAAACTGTGCTCATCAAAATGGTCAGAGATGGTGTCTCATAGTGCCCTTAGCACTTAAAATCATGCCAAATACAATAGGCCATTAACATTACCATTCACTGAAGATGTTAAGCTTCTGCATCAGCATCTGAATAAATCAGGAGAAAATGCCTTTAACACCTTGAAAGATGAAGCCAGCCCCCAGACTTATGCAGAACTTGCAAAAGTTACACTTGCATAGGTCATTGTGTTCAATCGTAGACGAGCAGGAGAGGTTTCAAAGATGCACCTACGAAGTTTTATGGAGCGTGACACCACCAAGCTCCATGATGATGTTGCCATGGGTTTGTCAACGGTTGAACAGAAGCTCTGCAGCCATTTCACTCGGGTTGAAATCATTGTGAAAAGAGGCCGAAAGGTTGCAGTTTTACTCGCACCAAATGTGGTGGATGCACTGACTTTATTGGCAAGTAAGAGAGAGACATGTGTTGTTTTACAAACAAACTTATTTCTATTTGCAAGACCTAAATCAATGAGTCACTACAGAGGACAGGACAGTCTGCGTGTTCATGCAAGCCAGTGTGGAGCATAGCACCCAGAGTTCCTCAGGTCAACACAACTACGGAAACATGTAGCCACGCTCTCACAAGTCTTGAACTTAAAAAACAATGAACTTGACCAGGTTGCAGACTTCTTGGGCCATGACATCCGTGTTCACAGGGAATTTTACAGATTACCAGCTCCCCCAACACAACTGGCAAAGATATCCAAGCTACAGGTTGAAAAAAATATGGAGGAACTTTTTTTTTAAATAAAGTATTTAAAAGTGTAACACAGATTTATACAATATTAATACATAATACAGAAAGGTACATACCCCAGATACTGGTAGCATACTGGTTATTTAACCAGTATGTATATTTTGTACCAGACTATTCTATAAAATGACATGTTATCTTGTACTCAATTGGTATGTACCTGGTACCTATGCAACCTGGCTTTATAATGAAATGACTAATAACCTAGTTGCCTGGTATGTACCGAGGTCTTTGTTACAATCAAAAAAATGTGTTCAATAAAAAAACAACTGGACTTTTATTTGTAGCAGAAGACGTTTCGCCCTTCATCCAAAAGGCTTTCTCAATTCTAAGAGAAGAGACCTGTCCAGGTGTCCCTGTGATGGACTGGAGACTTGTTATTATTATAACTTGTCAGTTATTATTATTATTATTGTTATTATTATTATTATTATTATTATTATTATTATTATTATTATTATTATTATTATTATTATTATTATTATATTACTTGTAAATGTGTTCCTGTGATGGACTGGAGACCTGTCCAGGTGTCCCTATGATGGACTGGAGACTTGTCCACGTGTCCCTGTGATGGACTGGTGACTTGTAAATGTGTCCCTGTGATGGACTGGAGACTTGTAAATGTGTCCCTGTGATGGACTGAGACTTGTCCAGATGTCCTGTGTCCCCCTTCAATGTAGCCAGTCCAAAGTTGGACAGATTCTGGAAAAAGCAGCAATATCTGATCCTAATATGTCAGACACAAGTTTCCCTGTTTTTCCCAGCACTTCAAAATGTTGCTTTTCTCCTGACACAAGGAATATTGGAGAAAACACATTTAAAACATAAGGCAAAGCAGTCTGCATTCTATCATGAAATCTCAAGTGGAGTTTGCTATTTATGAGACTGAGCTGAATGCAGCACCTCAGACTGAGGAAGTCTTTATTTAGGGCCTTGTCATCAAATTTATCAGTGAACTTAAAAGGTATGTGGAGCTTTATTAGTGTTAACAAAAAATACAATTTTTCCTATTTATATAACTAGGTTGAGGAATCTTAGCAAATAAATCCTTTGCAAAATATGACTTTCTTTTGGAATATCGAGGTGAACTGATCACCAAGGAGGAATGTGAGAGGAAGCAACAGGTTTGCGATGAATCGATGAAAGTGTTTTTGTTTGAATTGTACTTTGATGTAAAAACTGTAAAAAAAACTTTGTCGAGGAAGTCTTCTTTTATAAGACTGAGCTGAACATAGCATGTAAGACTGAGGAAGTCATTCGTCCGAAACACGTCTTCAGTCTGAGGTGCTGCATTCAGCTCAGTCTTATAAATAGCACCCTCTCACAGTGGATCAACCAGTTTGCAGGTCCTCCTTGATCATGAGAGCAGCTGGTTTTGGCTGTTCAGCAAACTCGTTGATCCACTGTGAGAGGGTGCTATTTATAAGACTGAGCTGAATGCAGTACCTCAGACTGAGGAAGTATTTATTTATAAGACTGAGCTGAGTACAGCATCCAAGACTGTGGAAGTCATTTGTCCGAAAGGTTTCCTCAATCTGAGATGTTGCATTCAGCTCAGTCTTATAAATAGCACCCTCTCACAGTGGATCAACCAATTTGCTGATGACAGCCAAAACCAGCTGCTCTCATGATCAAGGAGGACCTGCAAACTGGTTGATCCACTGTGAGAGGGTGCTATTTATGAGACTAAGCTGAATGCAGCACCTCACACTGAGGAAATCTTTATTTATAATACTGAGTTGAATACATTATCTCCAGACTTGGACAAAAGACTAAACATTTCCAGTTTTTTTTTTTTTGCTTTTCTTTGTGTTGTTTTTTTGAATGTCCTGAGGACCAGACTTAGCTTTTTTGATTATTCTACTAGAATTATTGAGCATTCATCAGGGTATTTTAATTTTAGTATGTGTCTTGTTCAACAAGCTTTCTAGTGTTTTATGTTTTCATGTAACAAATGTGATGCCCTGTGATAAACTTGCGAACCGTGAAAGGTGCACCCCGCCCCTTGCCCTATGATTGCTGGATATGGGCACCGGCGACCCCCGTGACCCAAAATGGAAGAAACGGGTAAAGATAATGGATGGATGTAGAAAATGGGCAATGTTTAGGCTGATGGTCCTCCTTGATCATGTGAGCAGCTGGTTTTGGCTGTCATCAGGAAGTCTTTATTTATAAGACTCAGCTGAATACAACATCTCAGACTAAGGAAGTCTTTATAAGACTGAGCTGAATACAGCATCTCAGACTGAGGATGTCTTTCGTCACTCGTAAGTTAGGGATAACCTGTACTTTACAGTGGGTTGTGGTGAACCGTGTAAAAAAAGTACAATTTTGTTTTAGAAATATGTACAAGTTTATAATGTTAATGTTTTATAATATGTAAATATGTCATCTCAGACTGAGGAACTCTTTCATCGCTCGTAAGTCGGGGATCACCTGTACTTTACAGTGGGTTGTGGTGAACCGTGTAAAAAAAGTACAATTTTGTTTTAGAAATATGTACAAGTTTGTAATGTTAATGTTTTATAATATGTAAATATGTCATCTCAGACTGAGGAACTCTTTCGTCGCTCGTAAGTCGGGGATCACCTGTACTTTACAGTGGGTTGTGGTGAACCCTGTAAAAAAAGTACAATTTTGTTTTAGAAATATGTACAAGTTTGTAATGTTAATGTTTTATAATATGTAAATATGTCATCTCAGAAGTCTTTCATCGCTCATAAGTCAGGGATCACCTGTACTTTACATTGGGTTGTGATTAACCCTGCAGAAAAAGTAAAATTTTGTTTTAGAAATATGTACAAGTTTGTAATGTTAATGTTTTATAAAATGTAAATATGTCATCTCAGACTGAGGAACTCTTTCGTCGCTCGTAAGTCGGGGATCCCCTGTACTTTACATTAGGTTGTGATTAACCCTGCAGAAAAAGTAAAATTTTGTTTTAGAAATATGTATATAATGTTAATATGTTTTATAATAATGTAAATATGTCAACAGAATTTAAGTTTTTATTTTATTTTATTTGAAACATTTAAGTTTTATTTTATTTTAAACATTTGAAGATTTGTTAGTGAATATAAATAAAGTATGTGCCTAATTTGTTTAATAAAATCAGTTCAAAAAACTGTTCTCCTAATGCAGTGTCCTGTCACATTTGTGTGTTTTATGTTAATTTTATGTTAAGTAGGCGGAGTTTAAATGTCCCTTTAAAGACCCCATAATGCATGTTTGTCCTCATAAACCACATTTTTTGACGTCCTTGTAAACCACACTGGAGTCTGGGTGGTAAAACGTGCTGTGAAGCTCCTATCGGAAAGCTAAAGTGACCCAAATTTTTTTCAAAATTTTTAGAGTGCTCTGAGCTTGGTCCCAGGTCGCTAGGACCTCGGGAAGGGGTAGACCCCGTATTACACCTTCGGGCGGGTTTGGCGAAAAAGTCCGGCTAAACCACATTGACAAACCTGCGTGTGTATGTGTGTGTGTATGTATGTATATGTGTGTGTGTATGTATGTATATGTGTGTGTGTATGTATGTATATGTGTGTGTGTATGTATATATATATTTATATGTGTATATATGTATATGTGTATGTGTATATATGTATGTGTATATATAGACCCAGGACACGCTGGAGGGACTATGTTTCTCGGCTGGCCTGGGAACGCCTTGGGATTCCCCCAGAGGAGCTGCTCCATGTGGCTGGGGAGAGGGAAGTCTAGGCCTCCCTACTTAAGCTGCTACCCCCGCAACCCGACCCTGGATAAGCGGACGAAAATGGATGGATGGATGGATATATATATATAGAGAGAGAGATAGAGATATATATTCCCAAGAGATTTTTTTTTTTTTTTTTATGGGGAGAAAATCAAAATCAAGTAAAAGTATAAAAAATAAAACACCTCATGCTCATTCATGGAGCAAACCTTTTTTTTCCTATCATTTATACAGTAAGCTTTTAATTTTTAACTTTATCATTATATCAGAGAAATTCACACATTTCTATCTTTTGATTAAATATTTTTGGGGAATTAAAGCAAAAGTAAATTTTCACTCAAGAGCAAAAATTTTCAATTTGTGTCAGATTATGCTGACCATTAAAACCAGCTGTGTGTTCATAAAACAAAAACATTTAACAATTTAATACAATACAATGCAACTTTATTCATTTAGCACTTTACAAACAACAACGTTGGCCAAAGTGCTGTACACTAACACATACAAGCATAAACACTATAAAATCAACTGAAACCATAAAAGTAATGAACAGTTTAAAAAAATCATAAAACAACAAACAATAAAACAATAAAACAAATACATAAAAACAGTAAATCCAACATTTCAAGCTGAGTTAAGAGCCAAAGTGAGAAAAAAATGTGTTTTCAGAGAAGATTTAAAACCAGGAAGTGAGTCAGCTTGCAGCTCATGCAGCGACTGAGAATGCCCCGTCACCTCTCAGCCTCCTGTTGGACTTTAGAACGACCAACAGCAACTGATTTGCCGAACTGAGAGCGTGAGAGAACATACAGTTGGTGCAGGTTGGACAGATACTGTACTGTGTGGCGAGGCCATGAAGACATTTGAAAACAAATAAAAGAACCTTACAATTAATCTGGAAACGAACTGGGAGTGAATGTCATGACTAACACGGGGTGATATGTGCTCTCATTTTCTGGTACCATTTAAACGGCGAGCAGCTGCATTCTGAACCAACGGAAGTCTAGTCAGTATGATTGGCTCAGAGTGCATTACAGTAGTCTAGACGAGCTGTAATGAAAGCATGGATTAAAATACCAAAAAGATGTTGTGACAGAAGTGTTCTGACCTTGACCAGTTGTCTCAAATGATAAAAGCTGGACTTGATCACTGAATTAATCTGTGCATCAAGTTTAAAATCATTGTCCATCCTCACACCCAGGTTAGTTACTGTCTCATTCAGATGTGTTAAAGGATCCAGATCAGCATGGGCTTGTGTAACCCAGATAAATATATGGGTAAATGATAAAATAAGTCTTAAGATTATAAATAGCAAAGGGATAAATTCATTTATTAAATCATTTTATTTTATTGAAATGCAAACGTTCATGTAAAGTGATTAAAAATGTGTTTACATTGTTAAAAAATGTTATCTTTCATTTGTTGTGAGTTACCTGTGAAAATTATAATTTCTTACAAGTATGGTCTGTGAAGGTAACCGGGAGAGGGAGGTTAAGGTGACCATCCATCCATCCATTTGTAGAGATTGTGGTTTTGTTTTGTTTATTTGTTTAATATTCAGCACACCTTGTGTTATGTGTTCCCTTTGTTTTTGTTTATTTGTTTAATATTCAGTCCACCTTGTGTTGTGTGTTTCCTTCTCTCAGTTTCTGTGTTCTACAGTGTTTGCCTCTGAAATATATTTCTATCAGTATTACATTACACCCATTATGTGCTATTATTTGTATTCACTTTACCTGCCTTATAATGTGAATTGTGACACTAGGCAGAACGTTTTTCTCTCGGCCTTTGTTTTCACTAGGGAACAGTTACACGCCTGCACAATTCAACAGACCCAACATTTGATGTTTACATTGAAGCTGATAGTTTGTTGACAGAAAGGAGGGTCACGTGGTAGTGTAGGTGGTTCCAGGGCGGTCCCGAAGCAGTCCAAGGCGGTTCCAGGTTCCAGGAGGCGGTGACGACATCCGGGGTTTTATAACCGTGGCCCTGCCTTTGAAGAGGTGTGTGTGGACTTGTGCTCGGTGAGAGGTCTGTTGAGCTGTAAGGTTTATTCTTATAATGTACAATAAACCTGCATAAAACTTGCACATTCGTTTCAGACTTTCCTTCAACCTTTTGAATTCGCAACAATTTGGTGACCATCGACGTGGGAGGTAGTGAAGGAAGGGAGACGATTTGGAGGGTTTCCCCCCCACCGAGCGGGACGAGCACGCGCGCAGTCAACAAACAGTGCCTTTACAGAGTAGGTGAGCAGAACTCCTCTTATCACAAAATGTCTGCGTTTGGACACACTAAATTATTTGTTGACTGAGGGCTGTTCTGACTACGGGAGGGGCTAATTTACACTGTGTTAGCAGCTAAGAGTAAATAACGTGAACTACTGTTGGTATTTCATTTGAATGTGCATTTTTTTTGCAGTTTCCGTACATGTAAGTAAAGTGAAAAGCACATAGAAGTCCACACACACAGGGTCGGTGTATGAGTGCCTTACGTTTGCCCTTCCCCCACATCCCCCTTCTATGAGCTCCGGCCTGTCGGCTAGGAGACGCTTCCTTTTACTTTTGGACTCCGGGAAACTGTGGGGCTGAGGCTTGATTGTGAACTCCGGGACTCTGTCGCCGTCGAGTCACAGGGCTTTCATCCGGCACACGGTTTTGCCATAAGAGTGGGTTGCCGCTCCGGGTTCACAGGTTGCCATGCATGTGATTAACTTCACAACAGGGACCTGTGATCGCTGTCAGAGTCACATTTTTCCTTCCCTTCCCCGTTAAAGTCGATTACCGTATTTTCCACTGTATAGGTCGCACCCATTTTTAAGATAACTTTATTATCTTTTTATTGTTTTTTTTTCGGCTTTCTTTTTCTTTGAGGCATGCGACCTGTACACCGGAAGGTGCTGTATACACGCAAACAAGGCAACAGGGACAGATTTTTTATTTTTATTTTTATTCTCATTTATTGCATTTGTGAGTGTAAAAGCCAGGGAGACAGAAACCTGCTCTGAGAAGCCAAAGCAGTTTCGCAGATGCAAGCTGCTGGCTCGGACTCAGATTTATGGCTTCTAACAAGATAACACTTTCCTGTTGGTGCCTGACACGAACTGAAAGAGGTACCGGGAGGGAGACATCTCCTCCCCTTCATTTACAGGTCAAATCTGGACTTCTGATGATCGTGAAGGAACACGAAAAATAAGATTGTGAATAATTTATATCTGAAAAGGGGAAATGCACTTTACAATCACATGTTTCCACAGCTGTGATGGACAAGCAGAGAAACCTTGACATAACTGGTTTTACATTGCTCCCTTTTTCAGCAGATTAATTAATGTTGAATGAATGCTTAATGTTACAGTGTAACCAATGAAGGGACATGTGATCACCGTGTTTATTCAACAGGTGGAACATGCTGCAGAGCAGAACTAATCACATTAACTAACAAACTAACCAACTAATCACTAATATATGCCAAGATTTTCTCATTATTTGTTGAAACCTCTCAATTGTTGTTTACAGCATGGGCGTAGCCAGAATTTTTGGGGGGGCGGTTCGTTTTAAATGAGAAGTTGACAATGCAAGACTAACGTGCTTGGATAGGTCAATGGATAAAGTGTCTGCCTTCAGTCCCAAAGCTCGTGGGGTCAAGTCTCGCATGGTACAATGGTTTTTTTTTATTTATTCATTCCAAATTAAAAAAGCACAAGAAAACTATTTACAAAACAGCAAGGAATAAAACAATGCATTAAATGAAAGGAATCAGACGAAGAAAATAATCTTATCTGCCCCTTCTCAAACTATTTTTTTTTCAAACACTCTTTTATTGGATAAAAAAAGAAGAATGTGTTAACCACAGCCTGTGGTTAACACATTCTTCTTTCTTCACAGGCATATTAACTACTTTTTTTATCCAATAAAAGACAAATGTAAAATTAGTTGTTTGAATCGAGTGTTTGAAAAAAAAAATAGTTTGAGAAGGGGCAGATAAGATTATTTTCTTCGTCTGATTCCTTTCATTTAATGCATTGTTTTATTCCTTGCTGTTTTGTAAATAGTTTTCTTGTGCTTTTTTAATTTGGAATGAATAATAAAAAAAAAACATTGTACCATGCGGGACTTGATCCCACGAGCTTTGGGACTGAAGGCAGATGCTTTATCCATTGACCTATCCAAGCCCGTTAGGTTTGCAGTGTCAACTTCTCCTTTAAAAGTGGGCGGTTCGTTCGAACCCCCTGAACCCCCCTTGCCTACGCCACTGGTACACCATATGTTGAAAGGATACATATGGTTATTCTTACGCCTGTGAAGTATGACTGTGAGTTTGATCCAGGAGGTCCAGAAAGGATTGAAGGTTGTTGAGATGAATGAGTCAGACAGAATGTGAATGTTTCAGACAGATTAATGTGACTATATATATATATATATGTTTGTGCCTGGTGAATGTGTTGATAGATTTTTGTGTGTTGATAGATTTTTGAGAAAGGTGTACAGGGTTTTCACTACTTTTCTATAGATATAATTTAGTTTTATCAATTTTGATTCTTAGATCTGAACGACAATTAGAAATGTTTTAGAGGATATATTTTAGCTGCACCTTTGTTAAGAAGTATCAGAGTAGCCTAGCGGTGAATTTTACTGATAGGAAATGTTTGTGGTATAACATTCTGGTACAGAGAATAATATATATATATAGGATATGGATGTGAATAAGATAATTGAGTTTGACAGGTTATGGAAGGATTTTTGTGTTTTCTGTTCTGATCAGATTAATCATAGATTTAGTGTTAATTTCCTGAATGTGGTCTTAGCCCTTATCACAGACATCTCTGAATAAGAGTAATTGAGTTTTTCTCAGATATCGGATTAGTTAACAGAGTAGTGTAGGGCTTTTCCCCTCACAGGTGTCTATGATGAAGAAGATGAAGAGGCCTGACACCAGTTCTTTGCTAAGGTTAACAATACCAGAAATGCACACACTGGAGCAGAGTATATGCAATGTTTTGAAGTTGTTAAGAGTTGATAAATCAAATTTTGGGAAATTTAAGGGTTTTTGAGAAAGTATTGAATTTATAAAGTCAAATTAAAGTCCAGTTATTTTTTATTGAACGCCTTTTTAAAGGTATTGAATTTAACTTCATTATTCCTGCATATACCCTGTAGAGGCGTGTTTGTTGATAGGAGGGACAGTCCGCTCGGTTCTTTCTTGTTTTTATTTTTATTTGTTCGTCTTTGCATCTATTTTTGTCTTGTTTGTTTTTGTCTGTTTTATTCTTGTTCATTGTTTTTGTTTGTTTTGTCTTGTTTCTATTTGTTTGTTACATTTGTTTTATTCTTTGTTTTTGTCTGTTTTATTCTTTATTTGTTTGTTTTGTTCTTATTCTGTTTCTTCTTGTTCTTTGTTGTTGGTTGTTTTCTTTGTTTGTACTATCTTACCTTTACTTTTATTAGTTATTACCATGTAGTATTAATGCTTATTTTATATGGGGGTTTTATGTTCTGGGTGGGTAACTTAGATGTAATATTGCTGTGGGTGGGAATGTTAGAGATTTCCAATGTGTATCCAGTTTTAATTGCATTCTCACATAGAACATATAGGATTTTGTTGACATGATGTTTGTCATGTCAAAAGGGGAATTGAAATATATTTCTATCAGTATTACATTACACCCATTATGTGCTATTATTTGTATTCACTTTACCTGCCTTATAATGTGAAATGTGACACTAGGCAGAACGTTTTTCTCTCGGCCTTTGTTTTCACTAGGGAACAGTTACACGCCTGCACAATTCAACAGACCCAACATTTGATGTTTACATTGAAGCTGATAGTTTGTTGACAGAAAGGAGGGTCACGTGGTAGTGTAGGTGGTTCCAGGGCGGTCCCGAAGCAGTCCAAGGCGGTTCCAGGTTCCAAGAGGCGGTGACGACATCCGAGGTTTTATAACCGTGGCCCTGCCTTTGAAGAGGTGTGTGTGGACTTGTGCTCGGTGAGAGGTCTGTTGAGCTGTAAGGTTTATTCTTATAATGTACAATAAACCTGCATAAAACTTGCACATTCGTTTCAGACTTTCCTTCAACCTTTTGAATTCACAACACCTTGTTATGAAATAAAATACTTTATCTTTGTGTTTTCATTTATTTTGAAGGAGTCTTTACACGGCGTTCAAAATGATCAAGTTTCTCTCATAAAATGGTAAGGGTTTCCTGAGAGGAGACAGAATGTGAGCATGTACTCATGTGAGGCTTTGGTACTGAAGGAATGCTTGAAGTTGTATCTCTTCTGGTCTCTGAGTGGCTTGTGGCAGAGGGGCCTTGGTGCCTCTCTGTCAGTTTTATGACTTCACAGATTTATGACTGGCAAGGAGACACTGGCCTCTTTGTTCTGGGTGGCTGTTAAGCCACACTCCCCCCCCCCCGTCAGCTCTCATGTGAGTTGGAAAAAAGGTGTCCATCTCTGAAAACTGCTCCTTTTTGGGGAATAAATAAGTGTGTAAAACCACTTGAAGGCGCAGAGAACATGATTGCATAAACGTAGTAAAACAATTAATACCTTGATCATAAAGCACTTGTGCATTAATTATATAATAGTTGTGAAGTAGTTTCAATCAGATTAAAAGTAGAACTGTGTAAGGTCAGCCTGTATAAATAAAGGTTGAATGAATGAATATTATCCTTCACTCTTTTACCAAAAAAGGGTTCTGCAGACTGAAAAAAGCAAATGGTATTTCCTCTATCAGTTAAGGGGGAGGAAAAATACCCCACCAGAGAGACAAAGAAGGGCCTCTGTGATTGGTGGAAGGCAGGAAATATCCTGCAGGAGTATAAAAACATGGGTATCCTCCTCCAGCGATAACGCAGAAAAGCCCCGGGGTGAAGACAACTGGATTCAGACTAATCAGGTTGTATGGGGTCTCCCTTGAAACACAATCAATGTCTTTTCTTCCACCCTCTCTCTCCCCACTGTCTCCCTGGTTCTCTTTGAACAAATGTAATGACTTTTAGGAATAGAACAAATGTATTCTGTGACTTTTTTAAACTTATGATTAATTAAACTGGTTTTTTGGAACTTTAAATTATGAGTGTTTGTCGTAATTTCAGCGTATTTTTCCTTTCTGATCCGAAGTGAACCAAATAACGAATTCTGGGGCGAATAAGAATCAAAGCCAACAAATGGAGGTCCCACCGAGATGGTTGCACGCGCGGACAGGAAGGGGCAGAGGAGTCCAGAGCACTGACTACCGACCGGTCACCTCAACAAAAAAGGTAAGCAGATTCCTGTTTAAACGAAATCTGTGATTGGAAATTTTATAGGCAAATTTTACTCAGTGTGTTTGGACTCCAAGTTAATACGTGTAAAAAGAAAAAAAAATGTTAAAATTAAAAGTAGAATTATAAGTTTCCAGCCAAGACTCCAGATCCCAGAGTAAAAACACGCAGTGGTCGCGCCCCCCAGTTGACCGACGGGTTAATCTGGTTGAGGGGGAGTGGGGTTTTAGAATAAATATTTGCCGTCACTCCTGTAACCCTAGACTGAGTTACTGTATCTCGTTAGGCTTTGTGGCTAACTATAAAACAGTGTCAATTAAATCTACTTATAATTTGATTTTTGATTAAGTGGAGGCGGGATCTGGTGAGGTAGTGTATTTGTATATTACCATGCGTAAATACGTTATAATACACTAGGAATGAAGGTATTGAAATATCAGACCCACAAATAAATAAAATAAATAAAGTGTGGGACTGAGTAAAAAAAAATTGAGGTAAACGCGCTGACTTTCGCTGATAAAATATTCCGATAAGAGTTCCAATATTTGGACCAGTTAAAAATAGAATAAAATTAGTCACAGAATACTAAATCTTTTTTATGTTCTAAACCAGTGAGGGTACGGGCACTGTGAGGAGTCAACACACGTCAAACCAATCCTATGTTACACTCAAAAGGTTCTAAAAAAAAAATTCTTTTTTATTGCTGAAGTTTCTGGCGTCAGAGCTCCGCGTGCCTGTTGGGCTGGTCTGTTTATCTGTTGTCTGTCCTGTGAGTTATAAGGCCAGCGTGAGCTGGTCAGTCTTAAGTGTTGTAAGTCTTGTTGAATTATAAGGCCAGCGTGTGTGTGGAAGAGGAAAAAAAAAAAAGTTCCGGAGTGGTACACGGGAAAAAAATCGGACGGGCTGACTTGCCATAAGGAACGCGCAGTCTGTCTCGACCCTTATAGTGTGGGAGGCACCCGTGTATTCACTGAGTCCTGGTTCCTGTAACAATAAAGATTAATAGCTGTGTGGAGTGTGCGTGTTTTACTGTGAGAATGGACAAAGATATAAAAACTGAGATGGAAGGAAGCTTTAGTCAGAAGTGCGGGAGCACCTTGTTTAAACCCATAGAAGAACAAAAAAAAATCATAACACAGGCAATAACCATGTCTGTGCAAGACAGAAAACAGGAAAAACAGCTCTTAAAAAAAATAGAGGAATTAACTGACAAAACAGGCAAAAATAACGTGGTGAGTTTAATTTGGGAAAAAATAAGGAAGTGTAAAGAAGAAACAGAGGAGTTTGAAAAGCAAAAGAAAGAGGCCAATGCTTTACAAAAAGGGAAATATAGAAAATTGTTGACTGCATCAGACAGCAGTTGCAAAGAGTGGTTTAAACTGGTTTTAACAGCACAAGGAGTGTTACATTTAATGACTATGGTGAAGAGTGAGAAAACGGGAAGTCTTGAGCCTCCACCCTATAACAGCACCTCATCAGCACCACCGGTAAAAAGCATGTACCCAATATATCATGTAGAAGGGGGCGTAGTAAAGATAGAGGAAGCTCCCTCCACCTTGGAGCGAGAGAATTCCAGGCAGTGGCGTACCCTCCAGGCCTGCAAAGCCTTCTCTGAAGGCCTTAAAATTATTTAAAATTTAAATTTAAAATTAAAATTAATAATTTTTTTTTTTTTATTATATTTTGTCCATGAATACGTATTACATAATTCCAAATGGTCTGTCCACTTCCTTTCATTGCTACCCCCCTCATTGCACTGCCTCCAGAGTGTATTTTCATATTTAAGCCTTTAACCAATCACATTTCAGCCATATTTGTTGCCATGGTCAAAGAAATCTGCCTTGAAGCCTTCACTGGCAATCCTGCAAGCCCTGTGGCACTGTCCACCAAGCTGTTGCTTCAACCAATCAGATTTTGAGTTGGCCACACCTAATGTCTATGGGCGACACCAGAAGCCTTCTAGCTTCTAGTTACGTTTTCTGGGTGTTGTACTGAAACGTCAGCGCATTCACACGCTCTGATTGGACAGTCAGAGTGTACGAGCCAGAGCTAGCAAGCTGCATCTGTAGCGAGCTGCACGAGCAAAGATATTGTTGTGTTCATTTAATAGCTGGATGGATTTTGTGTACAAATAATCAGAATTTTTGGTGAGTAAAATGTTGCTATATTCCTAAATAATATTGCAAATCAGCTGGATTAAAAAAAAATAGTTTCGCTGTGTGAAGCGTGTACGTGCATGTCTTTAAAATTTAACAAGATAACACCATGAAAATATATTTGTTTGCTGACATTAGTGTGTCTGAGCTGAACTTTTCTTTTAAAAATGAACGTAATTGTCAAATACTGTAGCTAAATTTAAATAGGTTCGCTTGTCGGGTCTTCCAAACGTGTGCGCGCATGCTGCAACAACTTTCATCTCATCACATTCGGCTGCAAACCGCTTCACGTGCGCGTGCGTGTGTGCGTGCGTGCTGCTAAAACCTTTATCTCTTTAAAATGTAACAAGATTAACACCAAAAATATATATATATTCCTGCCTTCCTGAACCCTTAAACGCAGCATGATGTGCGCGCACACACGCTGTCCATCCAGCAGGACCTTTTTTTTTTGTTGCTCTAAAATATCCGTACACAGCAGAGGCGGCTCCAGGGGGGAGCTAGGGTGTGCTATAGCCCCCCCTGGAAAAGTCACAGCACCCCCTTAGCACCCCCAAGAAAATATCAGATTATTTTCTTTTTCATCCGAGTTAATATTCTTTAACATGTGGTTGTTGTGATATTTTCCTCGCAAAACACAACTAATAAAAAAAATCAGTGATTATATCGAGTAAAAAATAAAAAAATCTGATCCACCAGCTGAAGCCCACAAAGATGAATGATGCTCTCAACACTGACCCAGTAAGGAACAGAAACTGGTAACATGATGCCTCTGGTTATGCCATTTTTAGCTAATACAACTTGTTAAATCATTTCCTGGCTTGCAGTGATAATAAATGACTTATCTGGTCACATTAAATAACTACTTTTAACCAAAATCCAAAATAAACTTTATTAAAATAGCCTCACTGCATCTAAATTCATGCGCGTATACAACTAAAATAATTCCTGCTCAAAGAGTTAATTTTGCCTTAGACAAGAGAATTAAGCCTTGACTGATTTATTATTATTGCTTCTTTATTATTGTTGTTGATTTTTAGTTTGATTATTTTTGTAATAAAACTTAAAAGACAACTTTATTCGGATAATTATTAATTTGTTCTGGTATAGAACTCCCTGTAATAACATATTCACCCTTTACTAATCAGAATCAGTCACTGAAGTACTTTGTAGAATATATTGATTAAGTTGTTGTTGGTCAGTAAACTGACCAGTGGGTGCCAAACTTTAATTAATGAAAAATAAATAAAACAAATGTAGTGGGGCTGAGATAGGAAAAGGTGTCATCCTTCTTCCTCCACCTCACCTTCGTTATGGCTACAAGCTTCTACCCCGAGGTTGTTAGACTCATGAACCCCTAGTCTGAATTATCACTGTGAAACACAGTGATACACAGGTACACCTGTAGTCGTCAAAAGCCTAGAGGGTCCTTTAATGCCCCTAGCGGCCGAAAGTGGTACTGCTCCATTTTTTTCCATCAGAATGAATGGAAACGGTCATATATCAGCCAAAAATTGGTCTAAAAATATGGGGGAAATAGTTATTGAGGGTTGGATTGTTTCAGACGGAGCACTACTGAAGGCCTAGGTGTGAAATGCACAGCCCGCCACTGATTCCAGGACATCAGAGAGTCTGGTTACTAAGAATGAGGCGGGATCAGTGAGTGCATCAGATTTCAGAGACTTTATGAACACACATGGGTCCCAAAAGGCAGCTGCCAGCTCAATATCTGTAACCCCTCCTCCCTTCTCTCCAATAACCCCCCCAAGGTCACAGGCGTCGTTTTACCACCCAGTGGCCCCAGGGCCCCTCTCGCTCACTTTAAGTGAGACATCAGGGCAGGGATATGTTCCTCCTGACGCTCCTGGGTGGGGAAACAGGCCTGAATTAACTGACAGGATGTTAAATCTGACACCCCACAACACATCAAGGCCCAGGAACCCCCCCTTGGCCGAAGGCCCTCTTCGGATCACTTCAGAGGTTATAACCTCTCCTCCTCTTCCATCCAATCGGATGGAAAACACCAGTACACCGCTTCCCCTCTACACCACCACACCACTTCCTGTAACATCACACCCCAGTACATCCAGTCTTATGGAGCATGAGGAGACGCAAGGGTTTGAAAATTGTTCTTTTTCCAGCAGCAGCTATCCCTTGTTCCAAGCAGGTACACAAGTCAGGTACAAACCTTTTGCTTTGGGAGACATTCAGGCCTTGGTGGAGAAATTGCCCCCCCTAACAGCGGGAGGCAGCAAATGGTTGAACTCAGTGGACAGCCTCACTAAAGGGATCACATTGGCAGTAGGGGATGTGAGAGCTTTGTTGGGAAGATGTGTAACATCCACTAGGATGGATGAATTGGAACGGGCAGCAGGTTGGAATCGCACAGTTCTCGACTCAGAACCCATGACAAATCACTTAAATAGGTTCGCAGGAGCCCTTAGGGAGGCTTACCCGCTCCCAGAGGGTTCAGGGGTGCCTAAGTTTCATTGGAAACCTGGACAGAACCCCACAGTTTATTTAGATCAGTGTAAGCAAGAATGGCATGATAGAACTCACTGCCACGGACAAGGTGCGGGGCAGAGATATTTCTTTAGACAAGCTGTCCTTGATGGTGTTCCAGCAGCTGTCAGTAAAGCAAAAAAAGCAAACCCTGACCTCCCCACTGCTGATGCAGAGAAATGGGAACGTCACTTAACACTAGGACTACCAAACATATGTACTTGTACATATTTTACCTATAGCTCCCATGGGAGACTGTAAAATGACAGTTTGAAGGAGCATTATCACGTCCATTGGTATGTATATGAGGCCATTTACATCACAGACTACAGAATCAGTTGCTATGGCAGATGAAGTTGCTAGGGGAGACTGCAAGTCCTGTCACCTGTCACCTATTCCACGGTCAAGGCGGGATTGCATTGGTCACTTTTATCTGAAGGGGGATTGTACAGGTGATCCCCAACTTACGAACAAGTTCCATTTCTACGCCGGTTCGTATAGCTGAAACGCCGTAAGTTGAAGCCGCCGCAAGTCAAGAACTACCTGTGTTGGCCACTTTTATCTGAAGGTGGCGGGATTGTACAGGTGGTCCCCGACTTGCGAGATTGAATTAGCATTATCACGTCCATTGGTATGTATATCAGAGAGTCAGAGTCAGAGTCAGAGAGTCTTTATTGTCATTTGCACCGCATGTGGTACATGTGATGAAAACGAGATTATGTACACGGGGTCCCAGTTACATCCAACAACAAATGCAAGAGAAAAACAGTAATAACATCTAGAATTAACTAAGAAAAACATCAACTAGTAATACACTAAGCTCTAATGTAGTGGAAAAACATCATTATAAACAGCAGCACGAACATGAGTCTGTATGAGCAGATGGTCACAAGATGAACACAGCAACAAGAAAACAGATCAGCATCAGCATGATGTGATATTTTGCAGTGATTATTCTTATTATTTATTTATTCATGAGTCTAACAGCCTCAGGGTAGAAGCTGTTCCTCAGTCTAGTGGTTCTACATTTGATGCTCCTCAACCTCCGTCCTGAGGGGAGTGGGGCAAAGAGTGAGTGTGCTGGGTGAGTGAGGTCTTTCATGATGCAGGTGGCTCTTTTTCTGCATCTGGAGGTGTAAATGTCTGTGATGGTGGGGAGACTGACTCCAACAGACTTCTGTGCAGCCTTCACCACTCTCTGCACAGCTTTCCTCTCTGCAACTGTGCAGCCTCAATGCCACACATTGATGCTGGAGCACAGGATGCTCTCCACTGCACACCTGTAGAAGGAGGTGAGAACTAGGCTGCTCAGACCAGCTCGTCTCAGCCGTCTGAGGAAGTAGAGTCTCTGATGACCTTTCTTGATCAGGCTGGTGGTGTTGTTGCTCCAACTGAGGTTATCATTCAAGTGTACACCCAAGTATTTGTAGCTGGAGACCACCTCCACCGCAGATCCACCTATGTTCAGTGGGGCATGGGTGTGTTTGTTCCTTCTGAAGTCCACAATCATCTCCTTTGTCTTCTTCACATTCATGTGAAGATTATTCTCTTTGCACCAGCTCTCCAGATGTTCCACCTCCTGTCTGTAGCTGGACTTATCATTGTTTGTGATGCATCTTACCACCGCTGTATCATCTGCAAAATTAACAATATGACAGCCTGGATGTGTGGCTGTGCAATCATATGTGAGCAGAGTGAACAGAAGAGGGCTCAGCACATACCCTTGGGATATATATATATATATATATATATATATATATATATATATATATATATATATATATATATATATGCTCCTTTCAGCAAATTTTTGAAAGTACAGAGCTATATCTCAAGTCTCTCTCTGGTGTAAGAAAGCAACTCTCACCTGAAGAAGCAATGCTTTTGGAATGTGGAGGGTATTTGTGGGGGGAGTATGGTTCTCAGTGTGGGGGAGTGATCCTTTGTTTTGCCCTACTGGAGGTGATATGCTGGAGAAGAAAGGAAGGAATGTTTACTATTCAAACCCACAAACAAAGACCTCCAGCCCCAGGGGCCCAAACACCTAATGGAAGGTGAATACTTTAAAATTGTCATTTGACAAACTCACAGTAGTTATAATAGTAGTCTGAATTTCCTGGGTTTTCCAGTGTTAATTCATCATCTGCAGGAAGTAGCAGATGAGGAGGTAAAAAGTTCAGCTGATTTAAAAGACATGCAAACTCAGCTGCTGAAATTACAACTAAAGCAAGCTAGAGATGTGGTGCAATCAAAGAAAGAGGCCAAACAGATGGTTGCTGGGAAGGAAGGTGTGTTTACCACCCCACAGCAGCACACGGCACCCCAGCCATATTATAATAACTCATCTCAGGGTCCGGTCAGGGGGCAGTGGAGGAGAGGAGGAAGAGCTCGGGGCAGGGGCTATAGCCGAGGTAACCTGCAGGGAAACAGAGCACAAGACGTCTGCCATTTTTGTCTGAAGCCAGGGCATTGGGCCCGTGACTGTTTTCACAAACAAGCACAGTCACAGAGGGAAGGACGCCTTCACTCAGCTCCCAACTCACAGATGGCTCCAGCTGGCCAGCACCCGGCTCCACAAAGAGAGTGGGCCCATGGCTCAGGGTCCAGCTCTTCATACCAGCAATGACACACCCCACAGAGAAACCAGTCCATAGGGGGAGGTGCAGACCCTATGATACGGATGAAAGTCATGAACAAGGACTTGTCCTTCTTGGTGGACACAGGTGCCACATACTCCACGTTGAATGACCTGGACTTTTCCGAACACGCCACATCTGACACGGTGTCAGTGGTAGGCTTCTCTGGGGTGCAACAAAAACTGCATTTAACTGAACCTCTCCTAATCACAGCAGGACCGCAGTCTTTGACTCATCCTTTTGTTTTGTCTAAGGATGTACCAGTAAACCTGCTGGGTAGAGACTTGTTGAAAAAGATGGGGGCGACCATTTTGTGTGAACCAACTGGGCTGAAAGTCACTCTGCCCAATGGGACTTGTTGGACTTGTTCACAATCATCTTCCTCTCCAGCCTCACAATGTCTGCTTAAACCAACGCAGGAGGAGGTCGCTGACATCTACTGGGCTTTGCTACGCCCTGAAACAACACAGCAACTGGGCATCTACTCTGCGTACTTGTCTTGGAAGCCATGGCTTGATGCTCTGCGACCCTATGTTCCCCCTCCAGATCCTATACATCTGACACTCTTTTATGACCGTGACTCTGATGACTGTTTTAGAGAGCATTTTGCCTCTACTTTGCAAGATACTGAGTGGGTTTTGACCTCAGATAAGATCATTGTAGGTCCTCAGGGGGTGGCCTCACATGTCACCCTATCACCATCTCAACTTGAATGGTATAGGATGTCATCTGAAGCAGCACCACATGTCTCACTTGCTCTTTCACCTTCACACCAGGCTAAGGATTTAGGACCCATGGTAAAAACAGTCATGGATGCCCTAGATTGGTGTCCCACACAGCTTCCATCAGTTGCTTTTTCACCATCAACAGATTGCTATATTATTGATGTTTCAGCTCAGGATTTGGGTAAATTAGATCATGAACTTATTTCAAGAGAACATGGCAGGGAAAAGACTGATCACACAGAGGTCCCTGCCATGCTTGATACGCTCCCACAATCCCTTTGGTCTCAAGGTCCAGAGGATGTGGGATTAGTAAACTGCGATCCCATCACTTTTGAACTTCTCTCCACTGAGCCAATATGGTTGTATCAATACTCACATAAGCCAGAAGCCGCAGAGGGGCTGAGCAATACGGTTTGGGGGTTGCTAAATGCAGGAGTATTAGAACCGTCTAATTCACAGTGGAATACTCCCATTTTGCCAGTCGAGAAAGCAGGTACAGGAAAGTACAGAATGGTGCATGACCTTAGGTCAATTAATGCAATCCTTAAGACTCCTACCTGCCCTGTTCCAAATCCATACGTGGCGTTAACAAACTTGAATCCAAAACAGAAATGGTTCACTTGCATTGACTTGGCCAATGCCTTCTTTTGTCTCCCTTTGTCAAATGATGTACGAGACATTTTCTCTTTCACTTTTAATGGCCAACAGTACCGATACACGCGTCTCCCTCAGGGGCTTGCATTGTCCCCTGGAATATTCAATCAGGTACTAAAAGACCTGTTGGTTCAACTTCCTCTTCCTGAAGGCACCACTTTGCTTCAATATGTGGATGATTTATTGATAGCATCAGAATCACCTGAAGACTGTCTCAAAGCCACCCATGACATTCTTCTTCTTCTTCATGATGCGGGTTTCAAAGTGAGCAAAACAAAACTTCAAGCCGTCCGCACCCAGGTATCCTTCTTGGGACGGTTAGTCTCAGCTCGAGGAACAACGCTTTCTCCTGAGCACAGAGTTTCCATTTTGAATCACCCAAAGCCTAGCACGGTACAGGAAATGTTGTCTTTTCTGGGGTTGACAGGGTATAGTAGACATTATATACCTGATTACAGTGAACTCACTACTTCTCTTCGAAACATGGTTAAGGAACAGGGGATGAGAAAATTAAAGTCCAAGCTCGTTTGGAGCCTTGAAGCTGAACAGTCTTTCATAACTCTCAAACAACTTTTGACTCGGGCTACTGATTTAGCCCTACCTGATTACACCTCACCTTTTTACCTTGATGTTTCTGAAGCAAAAAACACCATTAATGGCATTTTGTTTCAGAAAAAGGGGGGGAATAGACAGATACTGATGTACACCAGCATTCTTCTGGATAGTACTGAAAAACGTCATCCACCATGTACACAAATGGCAGCAGGTTTGAGTAAAATTGTCGCTAAAACAGCACATATAGTGATGGGCCATCCACTGCACATTTTAACATCACATAATGTCGTGGCCTATGTGAACTCTGAACTCTTCACAATGACTTCATTGAAACAAAGACGCATGAGTAACATTTTGGCAGCACCAAATTTGTCATTTTCACATGAAGGTGTAAACATGGCTGATGGAATGAATACAACACACACGCACGATTGTGTTCAAAAGGTCTATATGGAAGAAAAAATCAGGTCTGACCTAGAAACAGAACATATACCACATTCAGAAATACTCTACACGGACGGGTGCTGTTTTAGAATGGAGGATGGATCTTTGAAGTCAGGGTTCGCAGTGGTTAAACAAAACGGAGATGCATTCGAGGTGGTAGAATCTGGACAGTTGATGGGAAAACAGTCAGCTCAAAAAGCCGAAATCCAAGCGGTAGTTGCGGCACTAAAATTAGGCACAGGAAAAGAAATCACAGTATACACAGACTCAGCATACGCTTATGGAGTTGTTCATGTACAATTACCCCAATGGAAAAGAGCAGGGTTTTTGACAGCAGGAAATAAACCCATAAAGCATGAAGAACTCATAAAAGAGTTAGCTGATAGTCTGATGCTTCCAAGGAAAGTGGCAGTAGTGAAATGCAAAGGTCATGATGTAACACAGTCAGATACTGCTGAAGGTAATAGGCAGGCAGACAGAGCAGCTAAAGTGGCAGCTGGCTATTTAGCAAGAGTTCAGATGGTGACAGTGGAAGAGGAGTGTCAGTTTAAAAATCATTGGAGTAAAGTAGAAATCTCAAAAGCACAGAATGAGGCGTCTCCTGAAGAGAAATCTGTTTGGAAAGACAAGGGAGGAAAAAAGGATGAACAAAGCGGGTTGTGGACAGGACCCAATGAAAAGTGGATCCTGCCCATGACTCTGAAACCATTAGTTTTCCAGGAAGCACACAGTCTGGCTCATGTAGGCAGCGGACAGATGGCCAGGAATCTTCAGCAATGGTGGCATCCACACATGAAAGACATGATAACTGAACACATAGGAACCTGTAAAGTTTGTTTACAATACAACATCCGACCTACTGTAAAACCAGAACAAGGGATATTTCCCTTCCTGTTCAGACCAGGACAGGAAGTGATCATAGATTACACAGACATGATTGAAACCATTAAGGGGTACAGATATGTGTTGATGTGTGTCGACGCCCTCACAGGATGGCCTGAAGCCATACCTGCAAGAAAAGAAGACAGTAAAACAGTCATAAAGTTCCTGATAAACCATTACATTCCTAGACATGGGTTTCCCGAAAAAATCAGATCTGATAATGGTACACATTTTAAAAACGCAGACCTGCAGGCTGTGGAAAAAATGTTAGGATTAAAGCACGCCTTCGGGACAGTGTACCACCCCCAGTCCCAAGGCAAGATCGAAAGGATGAATCAAAACACAAAACAAAAATTGAGCAAAATCTGTGCACAGACCAAATTAAACTGGGTTGACGCTTTGCCAATTGCATTAATGATTGTAAGAACTTCTGTTAATAATGGCACTGGTTTCTCTCCCTATGAGTTAACTACAGGTCGACCTTTCCCTGGACCGAATGCTTGTTCTCTGCCCAACGAGGGGGACCGAAAGATGGACCATAAGGTATACTTTGATGAAATCAAAAAAGACGTTCAATACAGGATCAACTGGACTTTATTTGTTGCAGAAAACGTTTTGACTTCTGTCCAGAAGTCTTTTTCAATTCTGAATGGAAGCTGTGAGAACGAGAAGTTTTATACAGGCTTACAAGTCACGCACCAACATATGAAATTGGAAACTGAAATAACACCACAAATTAACTAACATGCCCATTCTATTTAAATTGACAAAACGACACATCCCAGCTTAACAAAAGGGGGTTTGTAACACATACATGTAAATTGAAAGATCACACCTTAACAGTAGGAGGTTCCCTTGAGGTCTCTGTTAGAAGACACAAAACTGTATGTAAATTGACAAACAACACCTCCCAAACAACAACAGAGGCTACTCAGAGAACTTTGTTAGTCTAATTTACAGACAAGGCATCCCTGCTCCCATCCGGTGTAAAACGTTTCGGAATCAAATCCAAAACTGAGTTATAGGTCTTAGACAGTTGAAATCTCAGACCTCCTCCTCTGTTAAGAGAAGGTTTTTCTCTCTTAACATACACAGCTTCCTTTACCCCCCTCTCAAACCATCTGTGTTCTCGGTCCAAAATTTGAACATTCTGGTCCTCAAATGAGTGACCCTTGTCCGTGAGGTGGAGGTGAACAGCTGAGTTTTGTCCAGAGGAGGTTGCTCTCCTATGTTGAGACATTCTTTTGTGGATAGGTTGTTTCGTTTCTCCGATGTAACGGTCTGAGCAGACTTCGCTGCACTGGACTGCATAAACCACCCCACTCTGTTTGTGTGTGGGGGTTCTGTCCTTCGGATGCACCAGCCTCTGTCTGAGAGTCCGGCTGGGTTTGAAGTGTACTGGGATGTTGTGTTTGTTGAAAATCCTTCTGAAATTCTCTGAGACTCCAGCAGAAGGATTTTCAACAAACACAACATCCCAGTACACTTCAAACCCAGCCGGACTCTCAGACAGAGGCTGGTGCATCCGAAGGACAGAACCCCCACACACAAACAGAGTGGGGTGGTTTATGCAGTCCAGTGCAGCGAAGTCTGCTCAGACCGTTACATCGGAGAAACGAAACAACCTATCCACAAAAGAATGTCTCAACATAGGAGAGCAACCTCCTCTGGACAAAACTCAGCTGTTCACCTCCACCTCACGGACAAGGGACACTCCTTTGAGGACCAGAATGTTCAAATTTTGGACCGAGAACACAGATGGTTTGAGAGGGGGGTAAAGGAAGCTGTGTATGTTAAGAGAGAAAAACCTTCTCTTAACAGAGGAGGAGGTCTGAGATTTCAACTGTCTAAGACCTATAACTCAGTTTTGGATTTGATTCCGAAACGTTTTACACCGGATGGGAGCAGGGATGCCTTGTCTGTAAATTAGACTAACAAAGTTCTCTGAGTAGCCTCTGTTGTTGTTTGGGAGGTGTTGTTTGTCAATTTACATACAGTTTTGTGTCTTCTAACAGAGACCTCAAGGGAACCTCCTACTGTTAAGGTGTGATCTTTCAATTTACATGTATGTGTTACAAACCCCCTTTTGTTAAGCTGGGATGTGTCGTTTTGTCAATTTAAATAGAATGGGCATGTTAGTTAATTTGTGGTGTTATTTCAGTTTCCAATTTCATATGTTGGTGCGTGACTTGTAAGCCTGTATAAAACTTCTCGTTCTCACAGCTTCCATTCAGAATTGAAAAAGACTTCTGGACAGAAGTCGAAACGTTTTCTGCAACAAATAAAGTCCAGTTGATCCTGTATTGAACGCCTTTTTTGATTTCATCATGTCCTGGACGACTGAGAATTAAATGGTAAATGGTAAATGGAGCTTATTTATATAGCGCTTTCCAGCCCCCTGTGAGGAGCCCCAAAGCGCTTTACAATACCAGCCATCCACCCATTCATTCAGACATTCATACACCGGTAGTGGTAGCCTGCCTTGAACCAGCATATACTTTGATGAGTTAAAAGCTTTGGTAACCAACTTTACTCAGCAGGTACACGAGAAAAGGGGTCCACCAGGAGACCCTGACCTACCCACAGCTGAGTGGGTGCTGCTGAGGGTCGTTAAGAGAAAGTGGGCGGAGCCTCGCTGGGCAGGTCCTTTCCAAGTGACCGAGAGAACCTCACATGCGGTCAGGCTGAGAGGAAAGGGGGAGGTCTGGTACCATTGGAGTCAGTGTGCTCCAGCCCGTGAACCAGGAAGGAGCTGAGAGGATCGAGCGGGACAACAAGAGGAGCTCGCGTTCGAACTCTTGTACCTTGATAGACGAAAGTAGCCGGGTATAGTTGCGTGCGGGCCCAGAAAGACTCTGTTTAATGGGGCCACTCGGTGCTAGGAATATGCACACATAGAACAGACACCTAAAACGATAAAAACACTACATATTAGAGTCTCACATTACACGAAGAAAACTCGGGGACATAGGAGGATTCAATATCCCCGAGCACCCCAGGGGAATGCCTCTGAGTACGTGTGGCAAATTTAAAAAGTATATTAATGTTTCTGTGATGATGATATAAATTTTGTGTTCTTTCTCTATTTTTGTGTGTTCAAGGGAGACAACTGCCTTGCTGCTGGAGGAGGAACTTGGAACTTAAGGTTCATAATTCTGCAATATTCTAAAGTGCTTACTATTATTATCGTTCATAGTTTGCATATATTTCCTTATATTCTACAATTTGCATATTGATAAATTGATTCAAAATGTGGTGGCCAGATAAGAGGGTCACTATGGTAGTTGGAATAAGTGGAATAAGTATGGTACTTTTGATTGTCCTTTTAGAACATTTTTGCGTAATCCCTGGGAAAAATGATTGTGAAGTTTATAGACATAAGAGGGAGTATGGCACGCACCAAAAAGTCCTCAAACTAGAGTATATCGCAAACCAGACTACCACTTTCACGTTCGATTTATGCGATGTAATTGATTGTGCAGGCCAGAATATTTCATTCAGGCATGCAGATATATACATGTGTCAATGTCCACCTACGGCTTCACAATGCCCACAGAGCTGCACTTGGGGGGAAATTGTACTATGTGCTGGTCAAAATGTCCAATGTAGCGGGGATAAGGTGGTTTTAAAACAAGGGTCCTGGATATTTTCCCAGCCTAAGTCGGATCTGCCAGGACTTCGCCAGTTTGGACTAGCAAGTTCACTCTCCAGAGGGATTTCTCCCTCACCCAGAATCCGGTTCCCCTGTCTATTAAAGCGGTGTCCACTTTTGAAATGGACGAACATCCGTTCAATTTTCATGTTATGAGAGTGATAGTGAACTCCTATCCACCAAAATATGGATCATTACGAATTGAGATGGTAAACAATATCAGCTCTCTAGGTAATTCTTCTTTCCCCCCTGTGATCCCGCACCAAACTTCAGACATAATCACCGATTACACAAAGCTGACTCCGGTTGAGGTAATCGCAATGTCTACCGGATACCATGACACTAATATATGGTTGTCATGGTTATCGGAGGCGGCAAAGCAGGCCTCGCTGTCTGAATGCGTGGCATGCGCCGCAGCACGCCCGCTGTTGTACACTGAGCCGGCTCCCTTGTTCCCAGAGGATACATGGGGGTTTGCTTGCATGCTAAACTTGACCAGAACGCAGATGCATGCTAATTGTACAACCTTAAGTGAAGTGTTTCCCTTAGCCGGGAATCACACCAAAGCTGGCCCGTTCCATGCTACAAAACGCAATGATTACTTCTGTTTTAATTTCACGAGTCCAAATGCCAAAATAAATGTGGGTATGATTGACCCAAGCTGGTGCAATCAGACGAGGTTAGCGAGCACAGAAAAAGGGGATAGAAAAGTGATTGGCCCTCTTGTTAGGTCGGGCTTGTATTACTATTGTGGGGAAAGGAGATTACTCACTCGTATCTTGGACACCATTGGACTTTGTGCCATGGTACGTTTGGCAGCTCCTCTGGCTCTGATTGGTCCCAGATTGGAGATCCTGAACGAAACTGATCCCTCTCAAAATAGGAGAAGGAGATCTGCCAACTTTGACCCAACTGTTGGTTCACCTACTTATATTGACTCTATAGGCATTCCGCGAGGTGTGCCGAATGAATACAAACTGGCTGATCAGGTGGTAGCTGGGTTTGAGAGTTGTCCTATCCTTTCAGCAGTGTTCCCTGTTACTCCCAATAAAAATGTTGACAGGATAAATTATGTGCATTATAATGTTATGCGACTGTCCAATCTCACCAGAGATGCAATGGAAGGTCTAGCTGAACAACTAGCGCCGACTTCCCTGATGGCGGTTCAGAACAGGATGGCGTTGGATATGCTTTTGGCGGAACGGGGGGGAGTATGTAGTATCTTTGGTGACCTTTGCTGTACATTTATTCCAAACAACACTGCTCCAGATGGCAAAGTCACAAGAGCCCTAGAAGGCCTTAGAACCCTCTCAGATGAAATGAAAAGTCATTCAGGCCTGGACAACCCACTGGACGATTGGCTGATGAAGATCTTTGGTCCCTGGAAACAGGTGTTCGTATCTATAATGGTATCATTGGCTATTTTCTTAGGCATACTTATAACCTGCGGGTGCTGCTGCGTGCCTTGTTTAAGGTCTTTGACGGTAAGACTCGTCACATCCACTCTGGAAAAACGGGATCCTGAAGTAATGTGACAACTGTTTTTGTTAAAAAACTATAACTTAGAGGATTTTGAAAAAAACGGATTAAATATTGTGTATATATGCATTTTAGCTGCGGTATTAGGTGTGTGATTTTATTTCTTTTGGGATGGACCTCAATTAATGAGGTCAAAAGGGGGTTTTGTTATGAAATAAAATACTTTATCTTTGTGTTTTCATTTATTTTGAAGGAGTCTTCACACGGCGTTCAAAATGATCAAGTTTCTCTCATAAAATGGTAAGGGTTTCCTGAGAGGAGACAGAATGTGAGCATGTACTCATGTGAGGCTTTGGTACTGAAGGAATGCTTGAAGTTGTATCTCTTCTGGTCTCTGAGTGGCTTGTGGCAGAGGGGCCTTGGTGCCTCTCTGTCAGTTTTATGACTTCACAGATTTATGACTGGCAAGGAGACACTGGCCTCTTTGTTCTGGGTGGCTGTTAAGCCACACTCCCCCCCCCCCGTCAGCTCTCATGTGAGTTGGAAAAAAGGTGTCCATCTCTGAAAACTGCTCCTTTTTGGGGAATAAATAAGTGTGTAAAACCACTTGAAGGCGCAAAGAACATGATTGCATAAACGTTAGTAAAACAATTAATACCTTGATCATAAAGCACTTGTGCATTAATTATATAATAGTTGTGTGTTAGTTTCAATCAGATTAAAAGTAGAACTGTGTAAGGTCAGCCTGTATAAATAAAGGTTGAATGAATGAATATTATCCTTCACTCTTTTACCAAAAAAAGGGTTCTGCAGACTGAAAAAAGCAAATGGTATTTCCTCTATCAGTTAAGGGGGAGGAAAAATACCCCACCAGAGAGACAAAGAAGGGCCTCTGTGATTGGTGGAAGGCAGGAAATATCCTGCAGGAGTATAAAAACATGGGTATCCTCCTCCAGCGATAACGCAGAAAAGCCCCGGGGTGAAGACAACTGGATTCAGACTAATCAGGTTGTATGGGGTCTCCCTTGAAACACAATCAATGTCTTTTCTTCCACCCTCTCTCTCCCCACTGTCTCCCTGGTTCTCTTTGAACAAATGTAATGACTTTTAGGAATAGAACAAATGTATTCTGTGACTTTTTTAAACTTATGATTAATTAAACTGGTTTTTTGGAACTTTAAATTATGAGTGTTTGTCGTAATTTCAGCGTATTTTTCCTTTCTGATCCGAAGTGAACCAAATAACGAATTCTGGGGCGAATAAGAATCAAAGCCAACAACCTCCATCTGGTGTTGTGTCTCTGTTCCTGCACTCCCTGGTTTCCTGGTCTGTCATTTCCTCTTATGGTTTTCACCTTTGCCTTCACAGGTGTTTTGTCTCATTAGTCATGTGTATATAAGTCAGCTCCTGTGTGTTGTCCATTGTCGTGTCAGCGTTGGGTCTCCCCTGATGTCTCCTGTTTTGGCTCCTGTTTCATGAAGTGAGTTTGCTGCACAGTCAGCTTTTTTGATTTATTATCATTAAATATATATTTTTTGTAACTCCTGGCTCCCTGTGAGAGTTCTTGCCTGCACCATTGGGTTCTGTCCTGCCTGTAATCCCTGACACCATTATTTTTACCTGCTTCTTTCTTTCTGGGTCACGGGGTGGTGCCCAGGTCCAGCCGTCACTGTGCGAGGGGCAGGCACACCCTGGACAGGTTTCCAGTCCATCACAGGGCCACATAGAGACAAACGATCATTCACACTCACAAATGGGGATAATTTAGAGTTACCAATCAGCCTAACAGATTTCTGAAATTAAATCTGGGCACATTTCCAGTTCGGGTACAAAAAATAATTAAATGTTAGAGCAGATGGTGGGGGTTAAAGGCCTTGCTCAAGGGTCTGGAGTGGGGAAGGTGAGGGTGGAGGCAGGTGTGGGTGTTTCACCTTTACCACCCACATTTTGATGTTGTTGGTCCGGGAGTTGAACCAGCGACCTTCCGAACACAGGCCCTTGTCTAACCTCTTCACCACCACTCCCCACAGATAATAGTAAAGCGAAATACTTAAAGCACAATAAATAAATCACAATGTAGTAATATGCTACCTTTTCTTTTTATTAGATTGTTTTACTTGTTTCTTTGTCACTCAAAAACTGCCTCCAATTATTTAACTGGTTTCCACCACTAATGAAATGCCCAAAATCCTATCTTTAGCAAAAAAAACTATATTTATTTGCAGCTCCAAGCTCATAAAACAGAAGAAATGCACATTTAAGCAGATGATCTCTCCCTTCATCATTTTCAGTTCAGTTTCATTCAGTTTCTGTTACTGAGGAAAATGTAAAATTACATTACTTTATAATGCATTATTTTATTAATTTAAAATTGATTTCTTTTTCAGGAATATTACTTGTTTAACTCTGAGTTCTAGGAAACACCTTGTAGCTGCTACTTTCCTTTCTTCCACTGACTATGGTGACATTATTTACATGAATGCTCCTGCAAGCCCCTTGCAGATGTTGGACGCTGTCTATAACAGTGCGCTAAGATTCATAACTGGCTGTAACTACCGCAACCATCACTGCACCCTGTATTCACTGGTCATTATTAACTTCACCCAGACTCTACTGGTACATTTTCATCTTTAAATCACTCCTGAGTTTACTGCTTTCATCTCGTCCTACATGTCACGTCGTCAGTGCAGCTACAGTGTGTGCCCTCAAGCCATCATGGGGCGGCCGTGGTGTAGTGGTAATGGCAGTCGACCCCTGATCGGAAGGTTGGAGGTTCGAATCCCGCATCCGCCCACCATGTGTCGTTGTGTCCCTGGGCAAGACACTTAACCCCGAGTTGCTCCCGGTAGGTCTGGATGGCGCCTTGCAAGGCAGGCTACCACTACCAGTGTATGAATGTCTGAATGAATGGGTGGATGGCTGGTATTGTAAAGTGCTTTGGGGCTCCTCACAGGGAGCTGGAAAGCGCTATATAAATAAGCTCCATTTACCATTTACCATCATTACCTGCAGGCAGCGTCTCCGGTCCGTGTGTCTTTTGGTCATTGGATTTTGGTTTTCAAAACAAAATTGAAAATCGAAAAACGGATGTTTTTTTTGTTTTTTGTTTCAAAAACAAATAATGAAAATCGAAAAACGGATGTTTTTTTGTTTTTCCGTTTTTAAAACGAAATTAGAAAAACGGCAATTGCAAAATAAAAAAAATGGGTACGTTTTGTTTTTTGCTAAAACCAAAGAGAAGCTTTTATTTTGTTGTTACTGAACGGGACCTTAAGGTGGAACCGGAAATGGAAGCCCTGAATGTGAAATGCACTGTGTCCCAATCCAACCACACTGCCCAGCAACCGTGACAGCGCTCTGCCTGAGGAAGAAAGGAGCTTGAAATGTTGTTGTTTTTACTGCTTTTTTTTTATTCTAGAGGAAATACAGAACTTTATCGCTGCTGGCGGCATGTTTTATATCTTCTGCTGACAGACATATCCAACGTACTTTTTTTTTGGCTATAAACGGTAGTTTCATGGATAATTTCATTGTCAGTATTAACTTTGTTAACTTGTGCATAATAAATAAATCAAAAATCTATCTTATTTACTAATAATTTAATAAAACAATATACTAGTATAATATTTATAACTTATTTAAAATTTTAAATAACTTATTTGAAATTTTTGAAATTTAGAATACAGCATAACATTTTCCAATATTTTATTGTATAAAATCCATTAGTACATAAAGGGGTTGTAAAAATGTTAAAAACAGGGTATTTTCATCTATTTTGTTAATAAAATAGCACTCAAGTGTTTTCATTGAGCATCATTATATTTACCTTAAGCCTCATTATTTTGATAATACTTTAATATCTTGTAAAAAATTAAATCTTAAACTAAATGTTATGATGTTCTCTACATGTCCTGAACCAGACCAGACACTTGTACTGTAGGATTAATCTGAATATCCTAGTCCTGGACCGTTACTTTAACCAAGAAAATCCTAGACTGGATTTGTGATGATGCAGGGAATCTCTGGAGGTGTTGCTTCATCTCCTGGACCTGGTTTCATGACATGGTTGGGGGGCGACAACTGTTTTCTGGCTGGCAGGTGGAGCATCTTGCAGATCTCAGTCAGGAGTGCTTGGGACGCCTCGTTCTGCTGTCCATCATGGTGTCATCCACCTGCCTAAAAACCCAGAGGACCTGCAGGTGGTGTCCCGTGGGTTTGCAGGACTGGCACACAGAAACTTTTGTTGTTTTGAATTAACTTACTGTTAATAAAATGAATTATAAACAACTAGTTTTTGTAATCAATTTATTTTTTTCAAAATTAAAACAAAACAAAGAAAAACACATTTTTCAAACTCATAAAAATAATTTATTTACCGGTGTTTGCAATTTTTTCTAGAATACTAAAAAATCTTTCCATCATCTCCCTACTTTCATTCGCCCTTCTCTCTTCTGCCTCCCTCTGCAGCTTCATATCCTTCCTCTGCAGCTTCGTATCTTCTCTGATTAAGTCCATTAGCTCATCCTCTCTGTTCTTCTTCCTCTTTCTTCCCCGTCTCTGTTCCGTTCTTTCCTCATCCTCAGCCCTGTCGTCCTGGTCACCCACTGCTGTGCTTGGACCTGGAGTGTCCTCACAAATGGAGGAAATTAGGACAGGAGGTGCAATGCAAGGTCTCTGTCCTAACGCCTCATCCATGAGGACAAACCAGGGCCACGTCGCAGCAGTGGGCTTCCCACTCACTCCTTCCCCTGACCCTGGATATTTGCAGTCCTGAACAGAGGAAATAAGATATCACAGTTGGCAAAAAGAGCAACAAACTTTTTTTTAAAGTTTACATGTACATACGTACCGGATTCCAAAAAAGTTGGGACACTAAACAAATTGTGAATAAAAACTGAATTTAATGATGTGGAGATGGCAAATGTCAATATTTTATTCATAACAGAACATAGATGACAGATCAAAAGTTTAATCTAAGTAAATGTAACATTTTAAAGGAAAAATATGTTGATTCAAATTTTTCACAGTGTCAACAAACCCCAAAAGTTGGGACAAGTAGCAATAAGTGGCTGGAACGCCAATCAATGCTCCGTTCAGAAGCCTGCCTCACTGATGGTATGGGGTTGCATGAGCGCTTGTGGCATGGGCAGCTTGCATGTCTGGAAAGGCACCATTAATGCAGAGAACTATGTTCAGGACTAGTCGCAACTTTTTTGGGATTTGTTGACGCCATGACATTTTGAAACAACATATTTTTCCTTTAAAATGAGACATTCTCTCAGTTTAAACTTTTGATCTGTGATTTGTGTTCTATTCTGAATAAAATACATGTATTAGATGTTGGCACCTCCACATCATTGCATTCAGTTTTTATTCACAATTTGTTTAGTGTCCCAACTTTTTTGGAATCTGGTTTGTATCAACAGAGCACATACAAATTATATATTATAAAAACATGCATGTTAGGCTGATTGGTAACTCTAAATTGACCCTGGGTGTGAGTGAGACAGGTCCCTCTTGTAAATGAGTCCCCGTGGCTCAACGAGGCTAGCCTGTATAAATAAAGGTTGAATGAATATAATTAATTACACATGTACATACTTTGTATTTCTTTAAGTTGTCCCATTTCTTTTAGCCTGCAGAGGAGTTACTTTATCCTGCAGGCCCATCTTCTCCAAAATTAACCTAATAACATCAACATAAAATTAATGAAGGGGGAAACATGGAAAATAATGTCTTAAACCCACATTGAAAAAACAGTTTTCACAGCACAACACAAGAGGTTGCAGGTTATGTACAGTACAGTATAGGGTTAAAGGTATTGTGACATGATGATGGAAATTTGCATATTTGTCAGAACATATATATCTTATATCATTGAGCTCTGTTTGTTTTTGCAAAATAAATTATAAATATATTAAAATTTTATTCCAAGTTATGGTAGTTTTTTTCTCTGGGATACGCCCCTAAAAATCCGTGCATTTCCGCAAAACGTCATCAGTCATCAGATTCCTATGAACTGTCCTAACTCGTCCTGTGACAGGATGACGGATAACATAGGTGTTTAGTTCACTGTTTTTATGGACCACAATGTAAACCGTATCTTTCCAACGATCAGCCAATTTTCGTTTTCCTCGTTCCCCTTTGTTAGCCATCAATACTCTGTCTCCCTTCTCCAAAGAATGTCCCTTAACCTTTCGGTTATACACCTCAGCTTGTCTCAATTGCTGCTTCTCAGCATGCTGCTGAGCCAAAGTTATTGCTTCCCTGAGGTCTGTGCGCAATGACTGAACATATTTGTCCATGTCAGCAGTCTCTCCATCCAAGAGAACACTTCCAAACATCACATCAACAGGTAACCTAGGGGTTCGACCAAACATTAAAAGGAAAGGCGGAAAACCTGTGGTTTCGTGAACCGTGCAGTTATAGGCAAAAGTCAGTGTGTTTAGCATCTGAGGCCATTTTTCCTTTGCTCGAGGAGGCAACGCACGGATCATACTACCCAGAGTGCGGTTTAGACGTTCAGCCTGGCCATTTCCCGCAGGATGATATGGTGTGGTATGGCTCTTACGAACACCGGCCATCTGGAGTAGCTCGGCAATGAGGGAGCTTTCGAAATTAGCCCCTCTGTCAGAGTGAATACAAGCTGGAAACCCGTATATGGAAAAAAAATTATTCCATAACACGCGAGCCACTGATTTGGCAGACTGATTTGGACATGGGTAAGCACAGGCTAGTCTGGTAAAATGGTCTGTCACCACTAGAACGTCAATGGACTTGTTATTGACATCCTCTGCGGACCAGAAGTCAATACAAACTAGTTCTAGCGGTGCTGATGTGACAACAGAAACAAGTGGAGCCCTGGCCTCAGGTTCTGGTGCTTTGCTCAAGACACACCTCTTGCAATGACTCACATATTCTTTGACATCATGTTCCATCGAATCCCAGTAAAAACGTTGTCTGGCAAGCCACAGTGTGCGCTGCTGACCTTGATGGCCTGCATCATCATGCACCCCTTTCAACACCTGGCCTCTCAAAGCAACTGGAACCACAAATTGGAACACTTTCTTCTTGCTCACCACATGTTTAGAAACGCGGTACAACACGCCCAGCCGGGTCGTGAGTTTACCCCATTGTCGCAATGTACGATTTGTCTCCCGCGATTCATGAACACGCTCACGTCGGGATGGACGACTTCCCCTGTTCACATAAAAGGAAACCCGGCTGACTACAGGATCCTGACACTGTTTATCATACAACTCCTCATGAGTGAGGACAGGCAGTGGGCTCTGCCCCACTGGAGACAGTTTTTCCAGCTGCTGTGTGTAGCAGGTTGCCCTCATTTTCGCACCTTCACTCCAACAACGGTGAGACTTAAATAAGGCTGACACCTCATCATGAGAAACTCTCCCACCGTTGTCTATAATGTCCACGCTGCCTGTGACAGAGCCCTGGGTCGGAGAAGTGAGTTTGCGCTTCTCATCCACAGACTCTTCCCGAGAAAGACGAAACATGTTCTGAACGTCTTCCACCAACAAACCTCTGGCTCCTTCTAACAAAGTGTTGTATGGAGTCCTCGTCAAACGGTGCATCATCTTGTGCTGAGCGAATGGTTCCCTGCTCAATGCATCTGCCACAATATTTCGCGGCCCTGGAATATACTGAATGTCAAAGTCAAAGGGGGCCAGCTTGGCCACCCATCTCTGTTCGCAAGCGTCCAGCTTCGGCTTGGTAAGAATGTACTTCAGAGGATTGTTGTCCGTCCAAACAGTAAATTTATGTCCGCGCAGCCAATGACTAAACTTATCATGAATAGCCCATTTCATGGCGAGAAACTCGAGCCTATGAGCAGGGTATTTGGACTGCGCATGATTCAAGGACTTACTAGCAAAGGCAATGGGCCTCGCAATCTTGTGGTCATCTTGTACTTGTGACAACACAGCTCCTAATCCTGAAGATGACGCATCAACAGAGAGCAAAAAAGGCTTTGTAAAGTCAGGGTGGGCAAGAAGAACCTGCTCTGTCAACGCAGCTTTTAAAGTCCTAAATGCTTCGCTACACTCCAGGGTCCAATCAGCCGCAACAAGCTTACGCGCCAAACCCTGCTTCTTCCTACCCTTCCCCCTCCGTGGCTTGGCAGTCCCTGTAGTCAGTTGGAATAATGGCTTGGCAATCACAGAGCAGTTCTCAATGTAGTGCTGATAATACACCACCATGCCTAGAAAAGAGCGAATCTTCTTAGGAGATGGCGTAGTGCCATCAGGTTCCATAAGATCTGCTTCTGACACGCCTACAATTGCCTGCACTTTTTCAGGGTCTGTTGCAATTCCGTCTCTCGTAACAATGTGACCTAAGAACTTCACAGACTTTCTTAAAAACTGACACTTGGATGGGGACAGTTTTAGGTTATGTTCTCTTAACCGTCGGAACACCATCTCAAGCCTCTGCAGGCTTTCCTCCTCAGACTTTCCATAAACCAACAGATCATCCAAGTAACAAAGAAGGCTTAAAAAGTTCTGGTCACCAAAGATCGTGAGCATCATTCGCATGAAAGTAGCCGGGCTGTTACACAGACCCTGTGGCATGCGGTTATACTCATGTAATCCGAGAGGAGAGGAGAAAGCAGTGTACTTCCTATCATCTTCGTGAAGTGGGACATTGTAGTATCCTGAAGTCAAGTCCATTGAGCTAAAGAATGCGTTACCTCCCAATGCTGCCAGGATGTCAGCTTGGTGTGGTAAAGGGTGCGCATCTTTGACTGTACGAGCGTTCAACCACCTGAAGTCTGTACACAACCTCAAGTCACCATTTTTCTTCCAGCAAAGAACAAGTGGAGAAGCATACTCACTGCTTGACTTTCTGATAATTTCACGCTCTTCCATGTCATCTAAAGTTTCTTTCAACTTTTGGTAGTGAGCAGGAGAAAGCCTACGATAAGGCAGACGAAAAGGGCGTTCATCAGTAAGTCTGATGCGATGGCAGAATTCGGCAGCCTTGCCGCAATCCAAGTGATGTCTTGAAAACACATCTTCATACTTTACCACCAAGTCAGTCAGCTTCTCTCGCCAATGTTCAGAAACTTCACAGTCACTAACAGATAGATCCTGCAGCCCCAAATCAGCCAATTTGCCAGGTCCAACTTTTGTTTTAACACTGCAACATGACTCAGCTGTAAGGCTGCCATGAGAACTGTCCACTTTACACACATTCTGGTGTACCCTCATGTCTATACCACCATCAAAATCTTCCAAAGCAATGCATGGATACACATCAGCCACCTTAGCGTTCCTTCTCAACACAATTGGAGACATAGTAGGATTGATGATTTTCACAGGAAGCCACCCTCCTCCCCACAGTGGAGTAACTACTCTGCCCACCATTACACTACGGTGCACACAGCGTGAAGTGCTTGGTTCAACAACAACAGTACTCCCCACAGAGAGTTCAGTCTTAGGTGGAAGGCGGCCCCACACCACATGCTCACTCATAGGTTCAAGAGTCACGGCCTTTGTCAGTTTGACAGTCCCAACTTTCTCTGGAATTTCCTCCCCCCTCCACCTTTCAAGATTGGCCAAAAAACTGACAAACTGACTATTTTCATCCAAACATGTCGAGTCAGGTCTACTCAGTATCCGCCAATAGGCCTCATTAGACTTAAACTGTTTGATGAGCGGTTTCATCACATTTGTGCCAACAATGAGCTCATCAGCCTGACCATCAACCACTAAAACTGGGACAACATAATCAAACCCAAACAGTTTAAGTTGCAGTTCACAGATTCCCACCGGAACAGTCTGTTTGCCACCACACCCAACAAGAACAATGTTAGTGGGAGGGATTACATCTCCCATCACCACTCCTGCCTCACGCAACTGAGGGATTATGTCTGCACGTACAGATGTAGCCATAGATCCGCTATCTAACATCCCTCGTAGCTCAATCTTGTTGCCAACTAGCACTGTAGTGAAAAACAGGCTGTCACTGATGGGTAGTTTTGCCACATTTTGAAAAATTACAGTTTTATCATTAGATACTGTGTTGCAAGCCATCATGTAAACAGTTTGGATGTCATTGTCAATATTGGAGGAAACACTAGAAAGGCCCACACCGTCCCCCGCTAAATGAAGGCCATCTAGTTTTCCTGAAGCGAATCCGCTTGTCCCTGACCAATCGGGTGCGTTTGAGGTTTCTGAGTTTTAGAACAGTGAACACTGATGTGCTCTGGAGAGAAGCATCGAAAACATAATCTATGCATCCTACAATGTGACCTAGTGTCATGTTGCCGGTTGCCACAAACCTGACATTCCCGTGATTGTCTGGAGACCTGCTTATTGGACCTGTTGCTTATAGCCTGAGTGTTGCTGATCAGCGCCGTCTCCAAAAGACTCAAGACCCTGTCCATCGTGGTGTTTTCAAAAGCTGTTTTGTAGCTCTCTGGCTCCGGAACATTTTTAGAAATGGGCAACACAGTTTGTTCATTGGCAGCTACACCCACGTGTGAAGGCTCGGTAACCCCCACTTTCTGTTTCTCACGGCTCCGAACAACTGCATGGTCCCTTAAATACTCATCTAAATGGTCTTGAACTTCACTAGCTGTCCAATCGCGAGAAGGCTTTGTTTTAAAAACCAGTGCCAGCTCTCTGTCCGGACAATGGCGAATAAACATGAGCACTAAATGTGAACTCAGGTCAGTCATTGAGTCCCCCTTACTAGACAAGCATTTTTCAGCAACCTCTGCAGCTTTGCCGTATCCAGTAATCAAGAGGTCCCTCGTTTGTGTATGGTGTGCTAGCATAGAAATCCGCTAGAGGCAGATCTGAATGGACTGTGTCTCCAAAATGTTGTCTGAGAATACTAAATATTACAGAAACATCTGTAGCTTTTGCATTACTGCGCATCCAAACTCTAGTGACATCTCTTGCCCTCCCCATCAATCTGTTCATAACCACTTCAACCTGTTCAGCCTTAGTGGACTGTTTCTGTCTAAGGTAGGCCTGCATGAGGTCTTCCCACTCGAAAACAGAACATTTATCAGTTTTGTCACCCCTAAAATAGGGTGGAACATCAACATCAGAGCGTAATACAAGATTAAGTTTTGATGCATCAATAACAGTAGTACCACCTTGAAATGACTGTGAAGTGTTCTTGTTGTGATCCGGGATTGATGCAGGTGGAGGCTCTGACGCAGCATTCTGCATCAATGACATCTTGATGGACTCTCCTATTTCTGACCCAATGGTCCTGATTAAATCTGTTAATTGAATGGAGGCAGCTTCTCCATCAGGTGAAAATGCAGGACAGGATGAGGGAATCACTGGGCTCAGTCCCGGAGTGAAACTTAAAGTCTGACTAGTGAAGTCATCAAACCCCTTTTTCCTCCCAGACTCAGAAATGTCTGAGCCCAAAACACCTGGGTTTCCTGGGGTAGCAAACTGCAAAACCCCTCTCCCCCTACCCAGCCAGCATGCATAGTTGGGCCCCACATGGAGTTATTGTGGGCTACTTGGGTAACGAGTGGGCATGGGATTTATCTGGGCTAACTGCATGAGACCCATATGGTTATCCCATAAAGGAACCCATTTTGTTGGCTCTGTTGGGCTAAATATATGGGTCCTATACAGCATTAATGTGGGCTAACTGGCAATGGGACAGAAATGGGCTATTTTACATGGGACCCATGTGGTTTTAGTATAATGGGCCCAGCATGGGAAGCCCATGTGGGCAGACTGCATTTACCCCAAGTGGTATAAGAGTGGGCTGACCTTACATGGGTTGAACCTGGGCATGAATATAAAGGTCCCAGTTCGTTTTTATGTGGGTTAACTGCGAATGGGACAGAAATGGGCATTATTATATGGGACCCATGTGGTTTTAATATAATGGGCCCAGCATGGGAAGCCCTTATGGGCCAACTGTATTTACCCCAAGTGAGCTAAATGTGGGATGACCTTACATGGCTTCAACCTGGGCATGTATATATAGGTCCCAGTTCATTTGTATGTGGGCTAACTGGGAATGGGACAGAAATGGGCAATACTATATGGGACCCATGTGGTTTCGGTATAATGGGCCCAGCATGGGAAGCACATGTGGGCTAACTGTATTTACCCCAATTGGGATAAGTGTGGGCTGACCTTACATGGGTTGAACCTGGGCATAGATATATAGGCCCCAGTTCAATTTTATTTGGGCTAACTGGGAATGGGACAGATATGTGAATCAGTATATGGGACCCATGTGATTTTAGTATAATGTGCCCAGCATGGGAAGCCCATGTGGGCTAACTGTATTTATCCCAAGTGGTATAAATGTGGGATCACCTTACATGGGTTCAACCTGGGCATGGATATATAGGGCCCAGTACATTTTTATGTGGGCTAACTGGGAATGGGACAGAAATGGGCATCATTATATGGGACCCATGTGGTTTTAGTATAATGGGCACAATATGGGAAGCCCATGTGTGCTAACTATATTGACCCCAAGTGGGATAAGTGTCGGATGACCTTACATGGGTTCAGCCTTGGCATGGATATATAGACCCCAGTTCATTTTTATGTGGGCTAACTGGGAATGGGACAGAAATGGGCAATACTATATGGGACCCATGTGGTTTCGGTATAATGGGCCCAGCATGGGAAGCCCATGTGGGCTAATTGTATTTATCCCAAGTGGTATAAATGTGGGATCACCTTTCATGGGTTCAACCTGGGCATGGATATATAGGGCCCAGTACATTTTTATGTGGGCTAACTGGGAATGGGACAGAAATGGGCATCATTATATGGGACCCATGTGGTTTTAGTATAATGGTCACAGTATGAGAAGCCCATATGTGCTAACTGTATTGACCCCAAGTGGGATAAGTGTCAGATGACCTTACATGGGTTCAGCCTTGGCATGGATATATAGGCCCCAGTTCATTTTTATGTGGGCTAACTGGGAATGGGACAGAAATGGGCATTATTATATGGGACCCATGTGGTTTTAGTATAATGGGTCCATCATGGGAAGCCCTTATGGGCTAACTGTATTTACCCCCATTGGGATAAGTGTGGGCTGACCTTACATGGGTTGAACCTGGGCATAGATATATTGGCCCCAGTTGAATTTTATTTGGGCTAACTGGGAATGGGACAGATATGCGCATCTGTATATGGGACCCATGTGATTTTAGTATAATGTGCCCAGCATGGGAAGCCCATGAGGGCTAACTGTATTTATCCCAAGTGGTATAAATGTGGGATCACCTTACATGGGTTTAACCTGAGCATGGATATATAGGAACCAGTACATTTTTATGTGGGCTAACTGGCAATGGGACAGAAATGGGCAATTTATATGGGACCCATGTGGTACATGCATACTCATCCACCCGGTCTCTACGGTCACAGAACAGTCATCTACTTCACATTCCGAGAACCAAATTAAGGACCATGGGAGACCGGGCTTTCAGTGTGGCTGCCCCCCCCTGTGGAACTCTCTTCCTGACTGCCTAAGAGCTCCACAGTCACTGGTTGACTTTAAGAGCGGCTTGAAGACCTTTCTTTTTAACCAAGCATACTCTGCCTCCTCATGATTCTATCTTTGATCTTAGTTGATACTGTTATTGATTTTATTTGTTTTATTACTTGTTTTATTGACATTTAATTCTGTTGCACTTTGTAGCACTTTGAGATTTTCATTAATGAAAAGTGCGTTATAAATTGAATTCATTATTATTATTATTATTATTATTATTATTATTATAGTAGTAGTAGTAGTAGTAGTAGTAGTAGTAGTAGTAGTAGTAGTAGTAGTAGTAGTAGTAGTAGTAGTAGTAGTAGTAGTAGTATAATGGGCCCTGCATGGGAAGCCCATGTGGGCAGACTGTATTTACCCCAAGTCGATGTCAATGTCAATTTTATTTATATAGCACATAAAAACAACCGAAGTAGACCAAAGTGCTTTACAGTTAAAAAAAATAAAAAAACAACAGAGTAAAATGCATCTAGTGCCACTAAACATAATAAAGCTATCAGTAAATACACAACAACAATAAAATCTGCTCAAAATTTGATCTCAGATTCTGCGAGGATCAAATGCCAAGTAAAAGAGATGAGTCTTAAGTGAAGATTTAAAAGTGTCAACAGTCTGAGCGGTCTTTACTTTCTCAGGTAAACTGTTCCACAGTTTTGGAGCAGCAACCGCAAAAGCCCGATCACCTCTGGATTTCATTTTGGATCTGGGGACATCTAAGAGAAACTGGTTGGTAGACCGGAGTGCTCTTACAGGAGTGTAGATATTAATAAGATCACATAAATATGACGGGGCCAGACCTTTTAAGATTTTAAAAACAAGCAATAAAATCTTAAAATCAATTCGATAGCAGACAGGGAGCCAGTGAAGAGAAGCCAGGACAGGGGTTATGTGTTCATATTTTTTAGTTGAAGTTAAAAGACGAGCTGCTGCGTTCTGGACAGATTGTAAACGATGCAAAGATGATTTGTCTAAACCAGGGGCGTTCAGACTTTTTCAGCATGCGAGCTATTTTTGAAATGATCAAGTCAAAGTGATCTACCTACTATAAGGCCCCGTTTACATGAAAACAACCTGTGGAAACATTAGTGATTTTTCAATGTTTATTGGGGGTAATAAACAAAAAATAAGCTGGTTTACATGAAAAATGCTGTAGTTTTCATGTCAGTCAGGTTGCCAGATAAGAAATTATGAACTATAGTACAGTACTGTGGCTTTAAAATTATAGTATTTTGACCTAAACTCTTTTGTTTGCTGAGTAAAGATGTTCTAAGATTCAATTCAATTCAGTTTATTTATCGTCAATTTACAAAAGAAAAAATCTCAGGGCACTGAACAGACAAAAACATTTTTTATGTCATGCTGCGATCCAGTACTACCTCAGAGATCTACCAGTAGATCGCGATCTACCTAATGAGCACCCCTGGTCTAAACCAACATACAGTGAATTACAATAGTCCAAGCGAGAGGTAATAAAAGCGTGAATCACCTTTTCAAGGTCTCTGAAAGAGAGACAAGACTTCACCTTGGCAATGAGTCTTAGCTGGAAGAAACCGGATTTAACTACAGCATTTATCTGTTTGTCTAACTTAAAAGCACTGTCAAAAATAACTCCCAGATTCCTGACATTGGAGTGGCTGTATGAAGCCAAGGGGCCAAGAACATTTAGGGTGTTACATTTGCCAAAGCTGATGGCTTCCGTTTTATTTTCATTTAGATTTAGAAAATTAAGTTTTAACCAGATTTTAATGTCATTCAGACAGTCCAGGAGTGGATCCAGTGGAGTGACCCTGTCTGACTCAATTGGAAGATATAACTGTGTATCATCAGCAAAGCAGTGAAAAGGAATGTTGTGTTTTCTAAAAATGGACCCCAAAGGCAACATGTACAAATTAAAAAGCAGTGGACCTAAAATAGACCCTTGAGGGACTCCACAGATCAAAGGAGCTGGAGATGAAGAACAGTTCCCTAAATGAACAGAAAAACTCCTGTCAGTCAGGTATGATCTAAACCAGGATAAAACTGTGCCTTTGATACCAACCACCAAGTGGTATAAGAGTGGGTTGACCTTTCATGGGTTGAACCTGGGCATGAATGTATAGGTCCCAGTTCGTGTTTATGTGGGATAACTGCGAATTGGACAGAAATGGACATTATTATATGGGACCCATGTGGTTTTAGTATAATGGCCCCAGCATGGGAAGCCCTTATGGGCTAACTTTATTTACCCCAAGTGGGCTAAATGTGGGATGACCTTACATGGCTTCAACTTGGGCATGTATATATAGGCCCCAGTTCATTTTTATGTGGGCTAACTGGGAATGGGACAGAAATGGGCAATATTATATGGGACCCATGTGGTTTCGGTATAATGGGTCCAGCATGGGAAGCACATGTGGGCTAACTGTATTTACCCCAATTGGGATAAGTGTGGGCTGACCTTACATGGGTTGAACCTGGGCATAGATATATTGGTCCCAGTTCGTGTTTATGTGGGATAACTTCGAATGGGACAGACATGGACATTATTATATGGGACCCATGTGGTTTTAGTATAATGGCCCCAGCATGGGAAGCCCTTATGGGCTAACTGTATTTAACCCAAGTGGGCTAAATGTGGGATGACCTTACATGGCTTCAACCTGGGCATGTATATTTAGGCCCCAGTTCATTTTTATGTGGGCTAACTGGGAATGAGACAGAAAAGGGCAATATTATATGGTACCCATGTGGTTTTAGTATAATGGGCCCTGCATGGGAAGCCCATGTGGGCAGACTGTATTTACCCCAAGTGGTATAAGAGTGGGCTGACCTTACATGGGTTGAACCTGGGCATGAATGTAGAGGTCCCAGTTCGTGTTTATGTGGGATAAGTGCGAATGGGACAGAAATGGACATTATTATATGGGACCCATGTGGTTTTAGTATAATGGGCCCAGGATGGGAAGCCCTTATGGGCTAACTGTATTTACCCCAAGTGGGCTAAATGTGGGATGACCTTACATGGCTTCAACCTGGGCATGTATATATAGGCCCCAGTTCATTTTTATGTGGGCTAACTGGGAATGGGACAGAAATGGGCAATATTATATGGGACCCATGTGGTTTCGGTATAATGGGTCCAGCATGGGAAGCACATGTGGGCTAACTGTATTTACCCCAATTGGGCTAAATGTGGGATGACCTTACATGGCTTCAACCTGGGCATGTATATATAGGCCCCAGCTCATTTTTACGTGGGCTAACTGGGAATGGGACAGATATGTCCAGTCCTCACATCCTTCTACAGGTGTGCAGTGGAGAGCATCCTGTGCTCCAGCATCAATGTGTGGCATGGAGGCTGCACAGCTGCAGAAAGAAAAGCTTTGCAGAGAGTGGGGAAGGCTGCACAGAAGTCTGCTGGAGTCAGTCTCCCCACCATCACAGACATTTACACTTCGAGATGCAGGAAAAAAGCCACCTGCATCATGAAAGACCCCACTCACCCAGCACACACACTCTTTGCCCCACTCCCCTCAGGACGGAGGTTGAGGAGCATCAAATGTAGAACCACTAGACTGAGGAACAGCTTCTACCCTGAGGCTGTTAGACTCATGAATAAATAAATAATAAGAATAATCACTGTGAAATATCACATCATGCTGATGCTGATCTGTTTTCTTGTTGCTGTGTTCATCTGTGACCATCTGCTCATAAAGACTCATGTTCGTGCTGCTGTTTGTAATGACGTTTTTCTATTACTCTAGGGCTTAGTGTATTTCTAGTTGGATGTTTTTCTTAGTTCATATCCTAGATGTTATTACAGTTTTTCTCTTACATTTTGTTGTTGGATGTAACTGGGACCCTGTGTACATAATCTCATTTCATCACATGTACTACATGCGGTGCAAATGACAATAAAGACTCTCTGACTCTGACTCTGATGTGCATCAGTACATAGGACCCATGTGATTTTAGTATAATGTGCCTAGCATGGGAAGCCCATGTGGGCTAACTGTATTCATCCCAAGTGGTATAAATGTGGGATCAACAGATACAGATTTAAACTATGCATTGAATTTACATTTATAAATTCAATGTATAGTTTAAATCTTTATCTGTTGATCAAAACCAACAAGAAATACAACTCATAGTGCCACAATCAAAAAGGAAACTAAAAAACGGGGAGTGAACTGTGTTGATTTCCCATCATGCTTAGCGGTACATGTATATTAGTGTTCAATTATAGTTTAAATCTGTATCTGTTGATCAAAGCCAACAAGAAATACAACGCATAGTGCCACAATCAAAAAGGAAACTAAAAAACGGGGAGTGCTATGTTGATTTCCCATAATGTTTAGCAGTATTTTAGTGTTCCGGGCTGCACCATGAGTCAGAAGGACATCTGTGTTACAGAACTGCCTCTTGTTAAAGTTTGGGTATTACTTGTTGTGAGGCCCAGAGTGTCTTCTTTGGGTTTAACTCACACAATGTTAAGACAGAAGTCACAGAGAATTGTGCAATGTGTGCTCTCTGACATACTTCAAGGATCATATTAGCAGGTTGCATCGGAAAATCCGATATGTAAATTATGCTGGTAAGAACACACGTGGGTCTTTAATGGGCCTCATGTAAGTTAACCATCTGGGTCCCACTGAAAACCCAGTCAGTGCCTTAAAAATGTATGGGCAAACCCATGTGGGGCCACCATGGAAACCGTGGACAAACCCACTTATTACCCATATTTTTAGCCCAGTTGGGACCCAGTTTAGTCCCAGGTAGATATTCTTCAAGGCACACACATGGGTTTTACATGGGTCTCATATAAGTTAACCATCTGGGAACCACTGAAAGCCCAGTCAGGGCCCATTAAAGTCTATCTGGGCAAACCCATGTGGGGCCACCATGGAAACCGTGGACAAACCCACTTATTACCCATATTTTTAGCCCAGTTGGGACCCAGTTTAGTCCCAGGTAGATATTCTTCAAGGCACACACATGGGTTTTACATGGGCCTCATATAAGTTAACCATCTGGGAACCACTGAAAGCCCAGTCAGGGCCCATTAAAGTCTATCTGGGCAAACCCATGTGGGGCCACCATGGAAACTGTGGACAAACCCACTTATTACCCATATTTTTAGCCCAGTTGGGACCCAGTTTAGTCCCAGGTAGATATTCTTCAAGGCACACATATGGGTTTTACATGGGTCTCAATTAAGTTAAACATCTGGGTCCCACTAAAAACCCAGTCAGGGCCCATTAAAATCTATCTGGGCAAACCCATGTGGGGCCACCATGGAAACCGTGGACAAACCCACTTATTACCCATATTTTAGCCCAGTAGGGACCCAGTTTAGTCCCAGGTAGATATTCTTCACGGCACACACATGGGTTTTACATGGGTCTCATTTAAGTTAAACATATGGGTCCCACTGAAAACCCAGTCAGGGCCCATTAAAATCTATCTGGGCAAACCCATGTGGGGCCACCATGGAAACCGTGGACAAAACCTTTTGGGACCCATGTTTTTTGCACATATGTATACCATATGGGGCCCACCTGTGCATGCTGGCTGGGTACCAATGGATAATACCCCATGACTAGGAGTTGACATTTCATTCACATTGCGACCCTCCATGGGGAGACCTCACTGTTACCCTTTATGGGAATGAAACAGGAACCTGTCCAGAATAAAAAAATAGAAATGAGAGGTTCCCAACCACAGTGTCCGAGGAACTCCACACGGACAGCGACTCCAAGGCGCAGATGGAACCAACGGACGTCGTCCAGCAACACCGGTGGTCTGCTTCAGCTGACCAGTCGAAGGGTCACGGCACCAGTTTTGTAGCGTAGTTGATTCTGCGTTGTGTCTTGTGTGGAATGACAGCCAGACAACATCTGCTTTGAAGGCTCTTTTATTGCTCCTGCATTCAACCAGCAGAAAACAGTCATCAAAACAGGCTTTTTCTCATCACAGTGTTCCACTGCGCCTGCTTCCATGAGAGTCTGTGCAGAAAGGGGCGCGAAGGAGATTGTGCAGAACTTTTCATGAGTTATAATGGTATGATCCATTAATATTTCTCTTTCTTAACCCCAACTGACACTCAAAACAACAATCAAAGAACTCAAAATGTTCAACAGTAACAATAATAATTCACAGTTTCGTTCAGAGCACATTCAATTTAAATAAAAACAATAGTTTTGAAACAGGAAGTGACCCGCTGTTTTGGAAATGGATCTGTCGTCTTTTCAAAATAAAAGCTGCCGATACTCATAATTTCTTACTGGAATGGATTTTCACTTGACAATCTAGTGTAACAACATCACACTGCTACACCAATGATTCAAAACATAAACATAAAATTAAAAAACAGATCTGGGCTATTAAATCCATGAGTAAACCGACCTCAGCAAGAAGCGTTAGCCTACGGTCAATTATTGTTAAACATACACGGAAGATTGTCAAATGTAATGATTTAATTACTTACTTGGAATATTAAATAAATCTTGTTGACGGTTAGATCATCAGCTCTCAATTAAATGCGTTGATTCCCTCTAAATAAGAGAAAAGTATCCATTTCACATTCAGGTCTTCCATTTCAGAGTCAGAGTCAGAGTCAGAGAGTCTTTATTGTCATTTGCACCGCATGTGATACATGTGATGAAAACGAGATTATGTACACGGGGTCCCAGTTACATCCAACAACAAATGCAAGAGAAAAACAGTAATAACATCTAGAATTAACTAAGAAAAACATCAACTAGTAATACACTAAGCCCTAATATAGTGGAAAAACATCATTATAAACAGCAGCACGAACATGAGTCTGTATGAGCAGATGGTCACAGATGAACACAGCAACAAGAAAACAGATCAGCATCAGCATGATGTGATATTTTGCAGTGTTATTTTTATTTTATTTTTATTTATTCATTCATGAGTCTAACAGCCTCAGGGTAGAAGCTGTTCCTCAGTCTAGCTCGTCTTTGGTTTAAGCAAAAAACAAAACATACCCCTTTTTTAATTTTGCAATTGCCGTTTTTCTAATTTCGTTTTAAAAATGGAAAAACAAAAAAAAAACGTTTAAAAACTGTTTTTGTAATTTCGTTTTAAAACGAAAAAACAAAAAAACATCCATTTTTCGATTTTGGATTTTGTTTTGAAAACCAAAATCCAATTACCAAAAGACACACGGACCGTCTCCTCAGTGCAGACTGATCTCGTCAAAAATGCTTTTTTTACTCTACTCCTGTAACCTGGAACAACTTACAAAAAGATATGAAGCTCTTGACTTTGACCTCTCAGGGATTTTAAACCCTTTAGACTAAAGGGTTTAAAATCCCTGAGAGGTCAAAGTCAAGAGCTTCATAAATTTCACTAAATAAGACACATTATTTTTAATTTCTGTTTATTTTTAAGTTGTTATTTATAAATTGTTTATAATTATATAATTATATTATAATTATATAATTTTGAATTGGTGAGGGATGCTGTCATGCTGAAGAAGGAGTCCTATTGGGCCTTTTTGGCCTGTGGGACCCCGGAAGCAGCAGATAGGTACCGGCAGTCCAAGCGGCATGCGGCTCGGGTGGTTGCTGAGGCAAAAACTCGGGCGTGGGAGGAGTTCGGAGAGGCCATGGAGAATGACTTCCGTACGGCTTCGAGGCGATTCTGGTCCACCATCCGGCGTCTCAGGGGGGGAAAGCGGTACGCGACCAACACCATTTATGGTGGGGATGGCGTGCTGTTGACCTCAACTCGGGATGTTGTGAGTCGGTGGGCGGAATACTTCGAAGACCTCCTCAATCCTACTGGCACGTCTTCCACTGAGGAAGCGGAGCCTGGGGACTTTGGGTCGGGCTCTCCAATCTCTGGTGCTGAGGTCGCCGAGGTGGTTAAAAAGCTCCGCGGTGGCAAGGCTCCGGGGGTGGATGAGATTCGTCCTGAGTTCCTTAGGGCTCTGGATGTTGTGGGGTTGTGTTGGCTTACACGTCTCTGCAATATCGCGTGGACATCGGGGGCAGTTCCCTTGGATTGGCAGACTGGGGTGGTGGTTCCCCTATTCAAAAAGGGGGACCGTAGGGTGTGTTCCAACTATAGGGGGATCACACTCTTAAGCCTCCCTGGTAAGGTCTATTCAGGGGTTCTGGAGAGGAGGGTCCGTCGGATAGTCGAACCTCGGATTCAGGAGGAGCAGTGTGGTTTTCGTCCTGGTCGTGGAACACTAGACCAGCTCTACACCCTCAGCAGGGTCCTGGAGGGTGCGTGGGAGTTTGCCCAACCAGTTTACATGTGCTTTGTGGACTTGGAAAAGGCATTCGACCGCGTCCCTCGGGGGGTTCTGTGGGGGGTACTCCGGGAGTATGGGGTACCAGGCCCTTTGATACGGGCTGTTAGGTCCCTGTACGACCGGTGTCAGAGCTTGGTCCGCATCGCTGGCAGTAAGTCAGGCTCGTTTCCTGTGAGAGTTGGACTCCGCCAAGGTTGCCCTTTGTCACCGATTCTGTTCATAACTTTTATGGACAGAATTTCTAGGCGCAGCCAAGGTGTTGAGAGGATCCGTTTTGGTGGCCTTAGAATCGCTTCTCTGTTTTTTGCAGATGATGTGGTCCTATTGGCTTCATCAGTTCGTGATCTACAGCTTTCGCTGGAGCGGTTTGCGGCTGAATGTGATGCGGCCGGGATGAGGATCAGTTCCTCCAAATCCGAGGCCATGGTCTTGAGCCGGAAAAGGGTAGCATGCCTTCTCCGGGTCGGGGAGGAGGTCCTTCCCCAAGTGGAGGAGTTTAAGTATCTCGGGTTCTTGTTCACGAATGAGGGAAAACTGGAGCGTGAGATCGATAGGCGGATAGGTGCAGCGTCCGCGGTGAAGCGGGCGCTGTACCGGTCTGTCGTGGTGAAGAGAGAGCTGAGTCACAAGGCAAAGCTCTCAATTTACCGATCGATCTACGTTCCCACCCTCATCTATGGTCATGAGCTCTGGGTTATGACCGAAAGAACAAGATCTCGGATACAAGCGGCTGAAATGAGTTTTCTCCGCAGGGTGGCTGGACTCTCCCTTAGAGATAGGGTGAGAAGCTCAGTCATCCGGGAGGGACTCGGAGTAGAGCCGCTGCTTCTCCACATCGAGAGGAGCCAGTTGAGGTGGCTCGGGCATCTGGTTAGGATGCCTCCTGGACGCCTCCCTGGTGAGGTGTTCCGGGCATGTCCCACCGGGAGGAGACCCAGAGGAAGACCCAGGATACGCTGGAGGGACTATGTTTCTCGGCTGGCCTGGGAACGCCTTGGGATTCCCCCAGAGGAGCTGCTCCAAGTGGCTGGGGAGAGGGAAGTCTGGGCCTCCCTACTTAGGCTGCTACCCCCGCGACCCGACCCCGGATAAGCGGAGAAAATGGATGGATGGATGGATGGATGAATTTTGAATTAGAATATAGAATTGAAATTGCGTTTCTCTCAGTCCCACGGTGCAACAGTAACTATTCAATGTTTAAATAGTTACTGTTGCACCGAGGGACTGAGAGAAACGCAATTTCAATTCTGTGTATGTCCTGTACATATTGCAGTTCTGACAATAAAGTTGACTTTGACTTTGATAATGTTTAACCTTTTTATTGTGAATACCAGGAAGAGCTTAGCCCTACTAGCCCACTTATACCAGCCGTCCCTGCCTTTAGTTCAATGCAAAAATCACTGTAGATACGTTCCTGTTTTAGTATTTGACCTTGTTTTGTAATGTAGTTTGATTTTATTTTATTTTTAAAAAATTTTGCTTTTCATTTTATATGCATTTTATGGCTGTTTATTGTTGTGCACCTTATCTGTGTTCTTTGTTTAAAACAGGTCTCTTGAAAATGAGCATGGCTCAATGAGATCCGTATAAATAAAGGTTGAATGAAAGAAAAAACTTTCTACTTTTCATACGTCCAAACTGAATAAACAAATGTAAGCCTTTTTTTTTTTACTTGGGCACAGCTGACAACACTATTTCCTACCAAGAACCAAATGTTGATCATGGCTAGGATCAGCCCAGTTTAGACAAATTATATTGGTTCACATGCACTACTTTGTATATCACAGGAGATCTCCCGGGTGATGACAAGCTGGAGCTAACATTCTGCGCTTCTTCTTCTTCAATTTTAAAGGCTGCTCTCTTCTTCTCGTTAACAGCAGTGCCAGCATGACCAGCTACAATAATAGCTGTTGTTGCACATGTAGTAAACACGAGGGAGACCATATATTGTGTCCTTAAACACATATAGTGCCACCCAGATGTCAAGGATTTTAACAGGGGTCAGTATTAAGCTGACCTCTTTATCCTTAAATAATTTACTTATTCAGATTGAATAGTAATTTCACGGATTCTTTTCTTTTTCAGTTTACCCAATATTTCTGTGATCTTTATGATGGATAAATAAACAAAGCCATTAAGTGACAGAGACGTTAACTTAGTTGGTATGCCAAAGACACTACCATTTATTTAAAATAAATCACTAAATTAACACCATTACACTTGATTGACATGATTTCACTTTCTTTCAATTTAATACGTCAGCACACTTAAATTCAACACAACAGACTTCAATACTAGATGTTAAACATATTTAGTCTGAGGGCTCTTAGCTTAAAGATATAGTTTCCAGCTTGAAATAAGGATAAGAGAGGAATAGGAGGAAAGAGGAAAGATGGTTTAAAGGAAATTTGTCTTGAGCATGTTACCAGAAGTGACACTTTCCATCCGACTTCTGCTAAATCCCAGGTACGTTTGTAAACAGCTCTTTACCTTTGACGACGAGTCTGATAAAGATGTCACCAGCCTTTCAGGTGCACAGAGTCCTTCCGGCCCTAGTACGTCTGAACTGGTCGTTTACTTTCCAACGTCTCCTGGTTTCGCGTTGGTCATCAGAAAATGTGGCAGCTCCTGGCCTCTGGCTCAAGATACTTTATTCCAGGAAGGAATAAACAAAGTCTGAGCTTACGCTCGTTCGAAGTGGACTCATAACAGCCTGTTATCAGTCCCAGCTGGATGACGAGTCCTTAGCGCGTGACTGGTGGTCATTCAGCTCTTTGGGGAACCTCATCAGGGCATTGAGGTCCTCAGCAAAACTCTTCAGTTCCAGCAACAGCTTAGAACTTTAAGGAAGGAACCGAGATGAGAGAAACTTGTCTCTTTTTCATTGGTCCGTGGACCAGGCGAGCAGTTCACTTGTTGTTATCAAGATTCAAGGTGAAATTCACAGCAGAGTGAAAATGTTTAGGAAAGACAGAGCGTGTTGGAGCCATTCTCATAAAACAACCGATTAACTGTCTTCTGCCTTTCTAAACAAAGCGGCCGGGTCTCTGTGACCCGAGACTTCAACTTTAACACAGCAGTGAACACAGTTTAACTCTTACAGAATAACACAGCTTAAAAGCACACATCATGAAAATGACAAGAGTTATTCTTTTGATTACATTAGAATAAAATCAAAGATAGAAATAGTCTCTTTTGGTGACTATATTCTCAGATTACAACTAATGGAATGATTTGTAGTAAATGTCTTGCTTTACTGAGAGGTCAGTAAAGGTCATCTCTGGAACAGTTCAAAAGTACACAGGTGTAATAAAGTGGACATGGTCATGCCCACTACACACAACATACTCACTCATGCTTTCTGTCTACTGTAATAACAGTCTACACACAACTTTCTTTTCCTGGTTCATAAAATACTAAAATCGGGGAAATTTCTGGGGACAGCTTAGCTGGGGACAGGTTGTCCAAAACAGGGACTGTCCCCGGAAATCGGGGATATCTAGATTGTGTGCGATGAGACAAGAGCGGGTGAAAAGATGAGCTTGTTTTTCAAGTATTCTGAGTACGTTTTGACTTGTTGTCCAGCGAATTCACAGTTGGTAGCAGTAAGCCAGTTGGTAGGACACAATAATGTTTCAGCACGGAGCTGCCGGACTGTTTTTGTTTTTTGGCCATTGTGGTTCTTGTAAGTTAGAGCGAGGTTAAACCCAGTTGTTCACTAATAAGGACTTCTGTAGGCTGCCATTTCATTAACTGAGGAGAACTTAAGAAGTTGCAGAGGATTACAAACCCACCCACACACACAGAGACCAGTATTTGCAGTTTGACTACCATCACCCTCTGGAGCGCGAGTTAGGAGTCATCATGACTCTGTACCACAGAGCAGACAACCTCCCCACTAACTCAGGAGCCAGACAGAAGGATAAATCCCACACAAGACGGGCTCTAGAGCACATATGTCAAAGTCAAGGCCCGTGGGCCAGATCCGGCCCGCAAATTAATTATCTATGGCCCCCTGGATGATATTTCATTACTATTAGAACCGGCCCGCAGGCCACAGCCGCCCGCTGGTGTTTTGCATGCACCAACACTACATTCCCCACAATGCAGCGGTAGTAGGCAGGCTCATATTACACCTGTTTTAAAATCATTGCATTGGCTCCCTGTGCGCCTCAGGATTGATTTTAAGATTCTTTTAGTGGTTTTTAAATGTCTCAATGGTCTCGCACCATCTTATCTTGCAGAGCTGCTATTGCCCTATGAACCCCCGCGAACATTAAGGTCCTCTGGTACTGGACTACTAACAGTTCCAAAAGTCAGAACTCACACTTACGGTGAGGCTTCTTTCCAGTACTATGGCCCCCGTCTGTGGAATAGTCTGCCGGAGAACCTGAGGGCTGCAGAGAATGTTGTTGTTTTTAAGAGCAGGCTCAAGACCCATCTTTTTAACTGCATTTCCTGAACTGGTTCATCTCTGTTCACTCTATACATTTTCCATACTACTGTATTTAATTTGATTGATTGATTTTATTTATTTATTCACCACCTGTGGGAGGGGCCAAAGGGGTCGGGTGCAATGTGAGATGGGTGGTGGCCGAGGGCGGGGACCCTGGCGGTCTGATCCTCGGCTACAGAAGCTGGCCATTGGGACATGGAATGTCACCTCTCTGGTGGGGAAGGAGCCTGAGCTAGTGTGTGAGGTTGAGAGTTTCCGACTAGAAATAGTCGGACTCACCTCAACGCATGGCTCTGGCTCTGGAACCAGTTTCCTTGAGAGGGGTTGGACACTCTTCCACTCTGGAGTTGCCCCTGGTGAGAGGCGCCGAGCAGGAGTGGGCATACTGGTTGCCCCCCATCTTGGTGCCTGTACGTTGGGGTTCACCCCGGTGAACGAGAGGGTAGCCTCCCTTCGCCTACGTGTGGGGGGACGGGCTCTGACTGTTGTTTGTGCCTATGCACCAAACGGCAGCTCAGACTACCCACCCTTTTTGGAGTCCTTGGAGGGGGTATTGGAGAGTGCGCCTCCTGGGGACTCCCTTGTTCTACTGGGGGACTTCAACGCTCACGTGGGCAATGACAGTGAGACCTGGAGGGGTGTGGTTGGGAGGAACGGCCCCCCTGATCTGAACCAGAGTGGTGTTCTGTTATTGGACTTCTGTGCTCGTCATGGATTGTCCATAACGAACACCATGTTTAAGCATAAGGGTGTCCATATGTGCTCTTGGCACCAGGACACCCTAGGTCGCAGTTCGATGATCGACTTTGTTGTCGTCTCATCTGATCTGCGGCCGCATGTCTTGGACACTCGGGTGAAGAGAGGGGCGGAGCTGTCAACTGACCACTACCTGGTGGTGAGTTGGCTCCGATGGTGGGGGAGGATGCCGGTCAGACCTGGCAGACCCAAACGTATTGTGAGGGTCTGCTGGGAACGTCTGGCAGAGTCTCCCGTAAGACGGAGCTTTAACTCCCACCTCCGGGAGAGCTTTGAACACGTTCCGAGGGAGGCGGGGGACATGGAGTCCGAGTGGGCCGTGTTCCGCGCCTCTATTGTCGAGGCAGCTTATCGGAGCTGTGGCCGCAAGGTTGTTGGTGCCTGTCGTGGTGGCAACCCTCGAACCCGGTGGTGGACACCGGCAGTGAGGGATGCTGTCAGGCTGAAGAAGGAGTCCTATTGGGCCTTTTTGGCTTGTGGGACCCCGGAAGCAGCTGATAGGTACCGGCAGTCCAAGCGGCATGCGGCTCGGGTGGTTGCTGAGGCAAAAACTCGGGCGTGGGAGGAGTTCGGAGAGGCCATGGAGAATGACTTCCGTACGGCTTCGAGGCGATTCTGGTCCACCATCCGGCGTCTCAGGGGGGGAAAGAGGTACGCGACCAACACCATTTATGGTGGGGGTGGCGTGCTGCTGACCTCAACTCGGGATGTTGTGAGTCGGTGGGCGGAATACTTCGAAGACCTCCTCAATCCTACTGGCACGTCTTCCACTGAGGAAGCGGAGCCTGGGGACTTTGGGTCGGGTTCTCCGATCTCTGGTGCTGAGGTCGCCGAGGTGGTTAAAAAGCTCCGCGGTGGCAAGGCTCCGGGGGTGGATGAGATTCGCCCGGAGTTCCTTAGGGCTCTGGATGTTGTAGGGTTGTGTTGGCTTACGCGACTCTGCAATATCGCGTGGACATCGGGGGCAGTTCCCTTGGATTGGCAGACTGGGGTGGTGGTTCCCCTATTCAAAAAGGGGGACCGTAGGGTGTGTTCCAACTATAGGGGGATCACACTCTTAAGCCTCCCTGGTAAGGTCTATTCAGGGGTTCTGGAGAGGAGGGTCCGTCGGATAGTCGAACCTCGGATTCAGGAGGAGCAGTGTGGTTTTCGTCCTGGTCGTGGAACACTGGACCAGCTCTACACCCTCAGCAGGGTCCTGGAGGGTGCGTGGGAGTTTGCCCAACCAGTTTACATGTGCTTTGTGGACTTGGAGAAGGCATTCGACCGCGTCCCTCGGGGGGTTCTGTGGGGGGTACTCCGGGAGTATGGGGTACCAGGCCCTTTGACACTAGAAGTCCCAGGATTTTCGACCTCCCCCCAGAAGTCCTGAAAGAGGGTCAAAAGACCCTTAGTCCAAACCAACCATTAGTGGGTCCACATTAGTGGGCCATTAACTGCCTTTTGTTATAAATATGCGTGCACACAACTCAGACACCCCCACCACACCAAACTGCACAAACTGCATTCCAATGTTTCCACCAGGTAAGTAAGACTCTGCTTGCACCTCCCCCCTTAGTCAGAAGAGAGGCCCTGACCTGAATTCACACATAACAGACCCTGAAGTTATCTCACAGTTGAACATTTTGGGATATCCACTGAACGGAAAGCTTTGTCTGCTCCAGAACAGTTTTATGCATAAAATTGTCTCATTCTGCTGTGCTGACTATCCTGTAACTTTGATGTTCTGTCAAATAAATTATTTTGCTTACAAGTACTGTCTCTCTCCTTGTCCTTGGCATTTGTATATACGGTGCGTGCCGGCACATGCAGGTGGCCCATTGCTGTGTTCTAAAACATGCTTGACCTATTGTTGTCTGTCACCTGACGGACAGACACAGGTCACATGACATGAAGTCAACTGACGGACTGACATAGGTCACACGACATGAGGTCAACTGACGAACCGACACAGGTCACATGACATGAGGTCAACTGACGGACCGACAAAGGTCACATGACCTGAGGTCAAGTGACGGACCAACACAGGTCACATGACCTGAGGTCAAGTGACAGACCAACACAGGTCACACGACATGAAGTCAACTTACAGACCAACATAGGTCACATGACATGAGATCAAGTGACGGACCGACACAGGTCACATGACCTGAGGTCAAGTGACGGACCAACACAGGTCACATGACCTGAGGTCAACTGACAAAACGACACAAGTCACATGACATGAAGTCAACTGACGGACCGACACTGGTCACACGACATGAGGTCAACTGACAGACCAACACGGGTCACTTGACCTGAGGTCAACTGACGGACCGACATAGGTCACACAACATGAAGTCAACTGATGGAATGACACTGGTCACTCGACATGAGTTCAACTGACGGACCGACACAGGTCACACGGCATGAGGTCAACTGACGTACCGACACAGGTCACACGGCATGAGGTCAACTGACATACCGATACAGGTCACATGACCTGAGGTCAACTGACGGACCGACACAGGTCACATGACCTGAGGTCAACTGACTGACCGACATAGGTCACATGACCTGAGGTCAACTGACGGACCGAGACAGGTCACATGACCTGAGGTCAACTGACGGACTGACATAGGTCACACGACATGAAGTCAACTGATGGACAAACATTGGTCACTCGACATAAGGTCAACTGACGGACCGACACAGGTCACACGGCATGAGGTCAACTGATGTACCGACACAGGTCACATGACATGAGGTCAACTGAGGGACCGACACAGGTCATATGACCTAAGGTCAACTGACAAAATGACACAGGTCACACGACATGAAGTCAACTGACGGACCGACACAGGTCACATGGCATGAGGTCAACTGACGTACCAACACAGGTCACATGACCTGAGGTCAACTGACACAATGACACAGGTCACATGACATGAAGTCAACTGACGGACCAACACAGGTCACATGACCTGAGGTCAACTGACGGACCGACACAGGTCACACGACATGAGGTCAACTGACGGACCAACACAGGTCACATGACCTGAGGTCAACTGATGGACCGACACAGGTCACATGACCTGAGGTCAACTGACTGACCGACACAGGTCACATGACCTGAGGTCAAGTGACGGACAGACACAGGTCACACGGCATGAGGTCAACTGACGGACCGACACTGGTCACACGACATGAGGTCAACTGACGGACCAACACGAGTCACTTGACCTGAGGTCAACTGACGGACCGACATAGGTCACACAACATGAAGTCAACTGATGGAATGACACTGGTCATTCGACATGAGTTCAACTGACGG